>CM059267.1:9536585-9554085 GCA_030347295.1 Setipinna tenuifilis | reverse complement strand
TACGGAGGAACCAAGGGGGGGCACCATATAGAATGATGTATTTGTACAGCGCTGAGATACAAGGATGCTCAGGCAGCCATTGGGTGTGTCAGTGTGTGTGTGTGTGTGTACCCATGACTGTCAAAGTGGTGAAAAATATTTGAATCTAGTCTATAAAAAACTGATTGGTGGGTTCAAATAAAAGAATTCAAAATGTGTGAATGAGTAAGGCGATGTACTGCCATTGGATGCAAAGTGGACATAAAGAAAATGTAAAGAAGATTGCCAAAGGGAGACCACAATGCTGTCTCCTTCATAATAAAGGATCCCTTTATTCAATTCCTATTTAATTCTTGAATTTAATGTTGAGTTTGAATTTAGGTTCCACACAGGAAGTGGAATAGCAGTTTAAATTTGAATTGCTGGAAGAAGAATTGGAATTCCATGAAATTAAAAGATTATCAAATTAATGAAAATTAAGGTGTATTTAACACTTGTTATTATTAACATTAAAACATAGTCTATAAAACTAATCTTTATAAATTGTAATAACTTTCAAATTGTGGAAAACGACAGGGTTAGGATTGAGTCATTAGAATAAGTTTAATTCCAATTCTTGTAATTCCAATTTAAATTCAATTCAACATCCTGTGTGGTGGATTTAGTGTATTGCGTATCATGGTCTGTAGTGTTGTGTGGATTACGGTATGTAATGTTGTGTGAATTGATGTGTGGTGCCAGATTGGTGTGTTGTGTTGTGTGGATTTGTGTATAGTGTTGTGTGGAATAGTATGTAGTTTTGGGTATGTAGTTGTTTAATTCAAAGGCCGAATTGCCATGTCTACCACCCTGCGTGTTTGCCTTGGCCTATGTTGTGGTGTGTTGTGTTGTGTAGTGTGTAGAGTGGTGTGTAGTGCTGTTTAGATGAATGTGTAGTGTTGTGTAGCAGACAGGTTGGACTCTTCAGCAACACTACTCTGTACACTACTCTGCATGTTTGTCCTGGCCTGTGGGGTGAATGCCTGGCATCCCACAACATGTGTGAGCTCATTAAGGCATACTTTCCTGATGAGTTAATTATTAATGAGTCCACTCATTTGGTACAGTGTGTGTGGGTGTGTGTTTATGTATGTGTGTGGGCCTGGAGTTTCTGTGTGAGTGTGAGTGTGGGTGTTCATTCATTTGGACATGTCTGAGTGTGTGTGTGTGTGTGTGTGTGTGTGTGTGTGTGTGTGTGTGTGTGTGTGTGTGTGTGTGTGTGTGTGTGTGTGTGTGTGTGTGTGTGAGAGAGAGAGTGTGCATGTGTAATAGGAAAGGTATATCAGCTGGCTGCTACTGTTAGCCAAGTGTAAAACTGTCTACACAATGGGACACTATGTGGCTGTTACACACACATGCAAACACACACACGTACACACACTCACTCTCACACACGCATACAGCATACACACATGCAGCTTTGTTGTGTGTTCTGAAAAAAAATGAAACTATAGCTGTTTGAAACCTTTTATGTCTCAGCAAATACACTTGTGAACATGCACTTCTGTCTCTCTCTCTCTCTTTCTCTCTCTTTCTCTGTCTTTCTCTCTCTCGCTCTCTCTCTCTGTCTTTCTTTTCTGTGTGCCTTCTCCTTTTTCATCTCTAGCTTCTTTTTTTACAGTACTTTCACTTGCCTATCTTCTCAATGCAGTGACAGTGAGCACCCCCCTCTCCCTACACACACACCCAACCACCCCCCCCCCCCCCACACACACACACACACACACACACACCCCAGCCCCCCCACACCCGCTGCCGTAGCTCATGCACCCCAGGCAGCACCTGTCGTGTCTTTTACCCAGCGTGACACTACGCTCTCAAGCACTTCATTCACCCTTTCCCAGAGGCCAGAGAGCTTCTTCTTCTTCGAAACCCTCTTCTGCTCAGCTCAGATCACTCCATGTGCTCAAGGCTTGGGGGTGTGGGGGTTCATGGGGCGGTGTGGCGGTTTAGGGGGGGTTGGGGTATGGGGGTGGGGGTGGGGGTGGGGGGCAGCAGACCATGTGTCACACCCTCTGAAGTGGGGGGATTTACGAGCAGAGCACCCCCCAGAAATTGCCCTCACGTGTGAGAGCTGTGGAACAGGAACTGCCATATTTGGGCATCGCTGAAATACACAAACCAAAAAAAAAAAAAAAACCCCAAACCCCAGCAGGCGAACAAATGGGCTTGCATTATTATGACAGAGAATCTTCATAGGAAACTTAAACATTTATATGTTAGCAATTTGGTCTTGACTTGTGTGTACTTTGAAGTGTGCTTCAATGACTCCATGTATAGCATGGCTAGTGCATGACTGATTACCTGCAAATCACGGTTGTCTTCACACGGGCCGTAGTCTGTGCTGGGCTTGGGGGCCGCATAGCTGCAGTTTGTGTGGCATATCGGGTGAAATGCGATCATGGGGGTCATTCCCCAGTAACCTGAGCGGGGGGAGAAACAAGCCGTGCAGGAATCATCGTCGTCGTTGGCGTTGTAGTCATCGTAACGGGCCGGCGCCCACTCCACACACACACACAGCATTGTGGGACATGTCGACACCGGTGCGGTGAACATTTCCGCCCACTCTCCCAGCTCTCTTTTACAGGAACACTTCTGGCACTGCTTGGAGTTTAACCCTGTAGTAACTACAACCGTCAAGTGATCCAATCTCAGTGTCTCAGCACACCTGCCGGCTCTGATATAGTTGTGACTCGGGATAAGCACTGAGGGATGTGTTCATCGAAACTATCCATGAGTCATTTTGTGCACCTCTCTTTTGTGAAGCATGTGAAAAAGAAACAAGAAAGAATGTGCTTTAAGGCACCGTGGGCCGCTCAGAGCATGTGTCGACAGGGAACATGGTACATCTCTCGGCTATAATCCGTATGCTCTTTAACACTTTTTGTGGTTTTGCAATCAGGTATTCGAAGTAATAAAACATTTTTGTAGGCATTAGTTTTGAAAGCAGTCAAGACTGATGTGCTTATTATTGTTGGAACCTGCATGAACTTTTGAATAAATTATACTGTCAAATTTTTCCCATGAACAGGTAGCATCGCTGTTGCAACAGTTCCCATTGTTTGTTATATGTATTAGAAGTGAAACCGGTTCGATTATTGCAATGATGTCAGATGCTCATGACCACAGCCTAGATATGTGTACTGGTGCAACAAACCACAGACCAGTCTGATTTAAATAAACTTTCACTCTCACACACACACACACACACACACAGACGTCCGCGCAGGTGTGTCTGTTGTCACCTGCGTGTTGTAAATAAGCCGTTAACCCTGGGCGTGTGGGTCCTGGTGCCAAGGCCGCTGAGTGCCCACACGTCCACTGGGAATCCCAGCAGGAGCCACTTCCTCTGGTCACACGTACACGCCGCGCCAGGCCCAGGCCCGGGCCCGGGATGTCCCGCCCCCTCTGTTTGACGACGCCTCGTGGAGTAGGCGCCAACACACGCCGCCATGTCCCTTATCGCACATTCGCCCTCTTTACAGCTTGGTGAGGTGTGAGCGACAGAGAGAGCGAGAGAAAGAGAAAGAGAGAGAGAAAAGGAGAGAGACGGCATATGGGTGTGACCCAAGTGTGTGTTTGTTTGTGCCTTTGTTTGTTTTGTGTGTGTGAGTGTGTGTGTGTGTCTTTATGTGTGTGTGTGTGTGTGTGTGTGTGTGTGTGTGTGTGTGTGTGTGTGTGTGTGTGACACCCCATAGTCCCTGCAGTGAAAGTGTAAGACGGGGACGGGGGACACAAGAGTGACAGTGACAACAATCCTGAGCGTACGTGTTGGCCATCTGGCGTGATTGTCGTGGGTGGGTGGGTGTGGGGCTTTCGGAAAAGTGACACCCGAATGGAGGCATTCACCTCAGCCCAGAGATCGGATGCCCCCCAGGGGGGACCTCTCCCCTCTCGTCTTGCCCCTGACTGCACACCGCACGGCTGTCACCCCAGAGGACAATGACACACACACACACCCACACAGGCACAGGCACACACAAGCAGTGCAGCCCACTCACCTGAGCAGGTAAACAATAATAACCTACCTGTCTGCACACAAGAGTCGCCCATATGGGAGACAGGTGCTGATGGGTCATTCGGCTAACACAGCGCATCACATAACAAACACAACAGTAGGTCAGGGACAAACACAAAGACACAGACACACACTTACACACTCATACACACACACCCACACAGTGACTAACCTTTCATCATAACAAACCTTTTCTGTTCGAGCCAAAACAATGGCACACACTTTCGTGGCCCCAAGGAGAGTCGTAAGAGTCCATGACCTGCTCGTGCACTCATGCTCACACACACGCACACACACACACACACACACACACACACACACACACACACACACACACACACACACACACACACACACACGCACAAAGCCAGTCAGCCAAGGTCCCTTTAGGTGCAAGGGAGGCCTGCCTCGGGATCTCGCCCTTTCGGTACATGGCGGAGAGGTTAACGGTCTCTGTTTAACAACAAACACACGGCATAAAGGACCACATCCGCTTTCCACAGCGCCACATCCCTGATAAACGATATGAGTAAAGTACTTTTTTTTTTCACTGTTTGCCATTGGAGTGGTCCGCAGGTGTGAAGTTAGTCATACTTAGCAGTCTCCGTTTGCCTTCTCAGGTTTCTCTTGCGTTACATTAAAAGGTTAGTCATGGCCAAGATAACTCAACTCAACACTGCCAGATTGAAAAAAAAGAAATCATGATTCATCCTGTGGTATTTGGCTCTACCAACCTTGAGTGATTAATAATAACAGCCTCGAACCATAAACTATGTCATTTGCATAGATTTTGCATAGATTTGCAAAAAAAATTCATGACCTTGAGTTGAGTTTTGCATAGAAGGAGATAATGATCAGCAGTTGTGCATTTCTAGATATTCTTTTAGATGTTTACAAGTTCCCTTCTGAAGTGAGCTGGCTGTCTTTCTTTGGGTGCATCTTCAAAGGGCTTCCTGGTGTTAGCTCAGGGCTGCTCTCGTCACACACAGCAACCTCGCTGGAAACTTCCCAGTCAGTCGGTAACTTTTGTGAGGTCCAGTCACAGCGCACCACTTTTGAGGTTGACGGGTGGGTGAGCTCTACCCACGGCGGTGTGCGCACAAACTCCAGCACCTGAGCTGAGCGCGCTGACATTTCCCCACAAACACTTTTTCTTTTTTTTTTTTAGTGTGTGGGTTCTTGGCCACGCTCGCAAGGCATTTACTGTAAACATTCTGTAGGTTGGCGCTTAGCGGTTGCCTAACAAGAGGCCCAGGGGCAACGTATAGGGCCCACGCGTAGATTCATATCTTAGAGGGGTGGGGTGGGGAGGGGGGGGGAGCTATTCTATACCCCCCTTTACATATACACTTAAGTCACTCAGGCAGGTCTTCATGTTGGCATGGCAGAGTGAGATTCAGAATCAGCAGAGACGCACAGAGAGACACAAGCGGAGTTGAGGTGCGGAACAGATCTGAAGTCAGTTTCCTGTCGGCATGCCTTCTGCTGTTATCTTATTCTGCTGCTGCTCTATTTCCTGCAGCTGAACTAAAAATAAAAAAAGAAATTAAAAATGTGATTTCTTGCCCAAAGTTTCAGCTTGTGACCCTAACATTCACCTATGCAACATTCAGTTTGGCATAAAACTAGAAAAGTAAGCATTTTTTACTAAAGGTCTGTGGATGAAGCTTCTGTATTGACAAGAATATTCATCAATTATTGATTAGACATAAAAGCTTGTGCTTTTGGTCATTTGTAAGACCAAAACACTGGTGTAGGTGGGGTGGGGTGGGGTGGGGGGGTGGGGGGGTATGTAAAGTTAGCAAAATACATCTTTTTTTTTACAGGGCTTTAGCTTGTCCTGATTCTGAGTGAGGGAGCTCTCAGGTACCTCATTATCAGCCGGTGTTAAAGGTTTACGTGCAATAAATGGCCCTTTTCTGGAAGAGGGCCGTTACTTTATGAGACCTTTTGCTTTCTTTTTTGGTAGCCCCTTCCTCCTTCTTCTTTTTCCCCCCTCCCTTAGCCCCTAGACCCCTAGACCCCCAGACCCCCAGACCCCCACCACGCATAAGGGAAAAGACGGGGGCCCTCAAACAGGAAGGCCTCCAGAACCCAAGCCGATTTTCCCAGAATTCCATAAAGAATTCACATGGCTTCACAGAATATGTGAATGGAATTCCATAAGGAGTCCCTCTCGCTTCTTTTCCCCCCCCCTTTTTCTTCTTGTTCCTCATGCGTATGGATCGAGAGAGAAAGAGAGAGGGAGAAAGGGAGTGACTGCTTCCATTCATGTTTCCTGTCTTTCATCTCCACGCCACTTCTCACAGGAGCTCTCTCTCGCGTTCCCGCCAAAATCACTTCAGAATTCACACTCAACCGTCATAACTCCCCCCTGAAAACAAAAAATCCACTGGATGTTATGTAATGTGTGATGATAAGGGTTAGGGGGGGGGGACCAGAAATGACCCCCCAGGGACCCTTTTGTGTTTGCCTGGCCTGCCGCCGCTTCACCAGGGGCCCCCAGTGGATGCTTGATTACACAGCCATACGTGCCGGGGTGGGGGGGTGGGGTGTTGTTGTTGGGGTTGGGGGGGGGCACACTTCTGTCAGTGTCAATCACGGCCCTATTTATGACTCACACCTTTCATAAACAGCAGCAGGCTCAAGAAAACAAAAGCCAACATCAGAGAGGAGAGAGTTAGGGAGAGAGGGGGGAAAGAGATAGAGGGAGGGGGAGGGGGAGGGGGAGGGGAGTGGAGAGAGGAGGGAGAGAGAAAGTGAATGAGTGAGGACAGAAAGCTCTGTGTAAACATATGTTAAGGTGAATGGGCCTAGCAGGCCTTGTTGTTTCAGGAGCTGCACACTTCACTGGCCAGAGTGACACTTGTTCAGCGTGACACGTCATTCGCAGAAGACGCATGTCACCAGAAGTGACCCCAGCAGCGAGAGCAGGGGGGTTATGACTCCTGCTTATCTGACCTGAGGTACAGTAGCCTAACAAAAAGACTGACAGGAACATGGACCAAACAGAGATGGAGCTGAGCAGAAGTGCCTACTGAACAAAGCGCAGTGATTACGGTTTTCAAGGGTGCATGCCAGGCTCTTGTGGGCAACTTGTCTGAAAGTAGTAGAAGTATCAATTGTTTTGTGGTCCTGTTTCGTTTTTAGCAATCAACCAAAAATAATTCACAAGAGTACAAGTCAGTACAACAAGACCGTTCTCTGCCTGTGGCTGCTTGTGCATGTTTGTGATGAGATTCTTCAACAGGACAAACCTCTATCGATGGAACATGTAATTTTCAAGTGGTTCCTTAAGTTATCACCCACACAAAAAAGTGGTGGTGACTTGTATTTAGTTACATGCTGCATGTGCAAGGTGGTGACTTGTATTTAGTTACATGCATTTGTTTCTGCTGTGCTTCATAGAAAACAATAAAAACACTTGTAAACCTGATATCAAAGAAATCCACAAATTGATCTACTGATCTCCCAACGATGCACAATGAGGAGTCTTTAAAATCTGCAAGATAACATGCATTGCACTTATGCAATGGTTCAGAATGTATGCACAATCTAGTACACTTTTATAATATTTAAAATGTATACAGCCGTGTAATAGAATTGTGTACTCTTTATATAGGATCTGGAACACTGTATTTACTAATTTATTTGCTTTGCTATAGTCTCTCATCCATTTCCCTCTATTCTGGCAGTTTCTATTTTAAACTGGCTTTGAGATCATATGTACCTTGCCTCACCCAACTCATCACCTAGCCAAAGGTGAGAGCGGTCACTCCTGCCCTGTGCAGGACAGGTCAGGTCGGACGGCTGCACGCGTCCGTGTCCTGGTGGCTGAGGACGTTTGATAGATTTGGGGGGCCAGCAGAGGCTACTGCTGCCTGTGGGGTGCGGGCGGCAGGGGGGCAGGCGGAGGGGTCAGCCTGAGGGTCGACCCTCCATTTGGAGAAGCCGGAGACCTCAGCAGGGTGATGATGAATGGAGGTGACACTGATGCTTTGGTAATTACTCTGCAATGACTCAGAAGGAGGTCAGCTCAAGATCAATTATGCAATAAATAAAACACATCCAAAAAACTCTGAGGGGCGGGCAAGGATATGTGATATATAATTTATCTTGCTGAATATAAATGTTGTGGATAGATAGATAGATAGATAGATAGATAGATAGATAGATAGATAGATAGATAGATAGATAGATAGATAGATAGATAGATAGATAGATAGATAGATAGATAGATAGATAGATAGATAGATAGACAGACATATAGTATACTTCATCTCACTGAACTCAAATTTTATAGATAGATAGATAGATAGATAGATAGATAGATAGATAGATAGATAGATGTTTGTGTGTGTGTGTGTGTGTGTGTGTGTGTGTGTGTGTGTGTGTGTGTGCATGTGTGTGTGTGTGCATGTGTGTGTGTGCGTTCATGTGTGTGTGATGGTATTGTGACTTTAGTGAAAGTTTATACTACATCCTCCAGCACTGAACCACTGGAAGAGCAAGTGACTTTGTGTGCTGTCCACCTAAAAACATGGTCTTTACACAAAGGTAGAGAGACCAGCTCTAGTTGTCCACTGCCCTCCGACAACAATACATCAAGCCAGTTTCAGAAAATGTGTCTCGCCCCTCATCAATAGCATGTGTCTCGCATGGAAACACCTCTTTTCAATGCTGTCAGTTCATCAAGAGCAATCCCTTTATGCAGACAATGAGAGAGAGAGAGAGAGCAGGGGGGCAGGACTAGCTGAGGTGAGAGATGAAAAAAGGGGAGCCCAGACAACCACACAATTGACCAATGGTTTTTTTTAGCCTCCTCACGGCGGCCATTTATAACGGATGAAAAACGCAAAGCTGCTGCTGGGCTCCAATCCTCACTTTTTTTTGCCCCTCTTTCATAGCCCCTCTTTTCAGCGATGACCTTACCTTGTGCCCTGGCTCTGCCGTGGGACTGACAGACCCTAACCCCCCACCCACTCACTGATGCTTCATCACCACAGGGGTGGGGTCGCGGGGTCAATGCTCCCCTTTTGCCCCCCCCCTAAAGACAGGGATGGGAAACGCCTGGCCGACCCCAGGAATTCCAGCTCGGGAGCAGAGGGCACAGGGCACGGGCGTGGGGAGGGGGGGCAGAGCGTGGGCTGGATCTGGGATTTATAGTGTCTTTACTTTTGACTCGAGAATCAGAGATTCAGATGACGTTACATCCGCTTAAAACGCTGAGAAAATCCAGCGTCACGCTCCCCATTTGAGCTCCCCAACTGAGCAACTCTCAGTTTCTCTGAGATATTTGGTTTGCTGAGCGAGGGATAAGGGCATGCATTTTGTCACTTCCAGCTTCTGTGCTCGGAAAAGAACTCGGAGAACACTGAGAACCGACAGCAACTAGAACACACTATTAGCTGTCAGGGCTTATTTTATCCCACAGTGGAGGCAGCAGACAGTGCATCAGGGCAGGACACATGCAGAGGTTGCACCCAAAGTGTATGAAGTTCAAGTGTTCTTCATTCTTGCATTACTAAAACTGTAAGTGGGAAAGTATCAAAGATGGCTTTCGCTTTCTCATATTCAACATCTTGCCTCGACAACTCCCATGGACATACATTATTAAAGTGTCACAGGGGGATGTAGATATGCAGTTTACAGAGGAGCATGTTTGACAAGTAACCGGCATGGTATGAAGCCTGCATACTTGACATATTGAAAAAACCTTTAGCTATGCGAAGAGATTGCCTAACGCAGCACCCCGCAATAAAAATGTCGTCATACCAAAACCCATTGTGTGTGTCATGCTTCATCTCTTGTTAAAATAGCACATGCCAACCACTCATTCAGGTCAAACACCTGAATACAATGAGAACACACAAAAACAAACAAATGGCCGCTCCCACCTGTAATTTGACTACATACTGTACTGCCTTACAGCTATTTAGTGACAGAGACAGTCCCCCTGGAGCAATATGGGGGTTAAGGGCTGCGCACATCGTCCCGGCGTCGGCCGTCTGATAGTGTTGGGGCAGTCTTTCAGCGTCATTGTGCGTCTGTGTGGCAAATTTGAGAGGTTTGTGAAGCGGCTGGTTTGTGGACGATTCAATATGTTAAATTGGCCCAGGGTACTCTCATTGGCTGCTTGACTTAAGTTCATGTCACTGATAATGACGGGTGTGATGTGCTAGCACACTAAGGAAGGAGGATATTTGTGTCTTTGTGCTTTCCTTTCAGTTAAGCAATGTGTATTGATTTTACCGTCTTTTGAAGTAAATATGTTGCCAGAAGTTTCTGTTTCTGTGTCTTTTTAGTTCACTATATTAGGCCTAAAACATGCTGTACACTTAATTTGTTCCACTTCAAGGAACACTTGCATCTACAATGCTATGCCAGTTTATATGCACAACAAATACTGTAGGCTGTTTTCACCCAGATTTTAAGTTAACAATTCAATAAGCAAAACTGTTTCAAATAAAAATGTTTACACAGATTAATGTTCAAAATGTGTATCACCAGCAAAATAAGACTGCAATACCTTATGTTGTGAACTTTAGTTGCTAATATTTAAATTCCAGTTAGCATGCTAAAAGATTCTTTAAATATAACAGATCAACATAGCTAACTGATAACCCTATTTACTTGAAGTGATAATTTGCATGAACAATTTGTAGTATGTACATTGACCAGAGGGCAAATACATTTTGCAAGTTGCCTACACTGGAGGCATTTTGAGGGTAAGCATGATACAAACAGCAGTAGTGAATGCATACAAAATCCTTTCGCACAAGCGCATATGAATGTGGTCGTTGGCCGTCGGTGCAACGCAAAATTGCTACTTTTCCGAGAGAACTCATGAGGATGTCAAGATACATCGCTGGCAGTTGGCGTTGTGGCAGTCGTCTAAAATCTTTTCGGTGTGCGGAGGCCCTTAGGTGCCTTGCTCAAGGGCACCTTAGCCATGGATGAGGATGCAGGAGAGCATTCATTTTTTTCTGCTCCCCCAGCCACATTCTTCCTACTGGTACAGGATTCGAACCTGTGACCCATCAATCCCAACTCCCTAACGACTAGGCCACAGCTGACCACCATTATGAGGTTTATGAGTGAACAGTGGCAACTGAGTAGTTGGGGAGGTGTGTGTAGGGTAGTAAATAACTAGCACTTTGGCTGATGTGCCCTTGGGTAAAGTCTTAAACCCCACAACGGGTCCAGGGGGACCGTCAGCTAAATTACATGTAGTTTAAAGTGAGAGCTAAGAGTGGAGAGCAGGTTGGATGAGTTTGCTGGATGAGCCAATCCAGCATGTCTGATGCTGTAAGCCGGCTCTTCAAACCTCTATAATGCAGAGGTCCTGAGGGCCACTATCCTGCTGTTATCTCTCCCCACCCCACCCCCCACCCCATTCGAGGGAGGCGGAGAAGACTTGCTAATCTGGTCCTTAAATCACTCATTCGGAAAGAGAGGAAAACACTCACTCATGTAAACAATGCACAGCTTTACTTATGGTCCAGTAAAAGAAGATTTATTGACTGTAGTTTGTGTCTGTCTGTCTGTCTGTCTGTCTGTCTGTCTGTCTGTCTGTCTATCTACCTATCTATCTACATTTACTTCAGTCTGTCCCTACATGACCCTCACACGGAAGTAGAAACCTCTAAAGGCTTTTGTTCAAGCAGCGGAAGACCTTCATTTCTAGAGAAACAAAACTGTGGTTTTTCCTTGATCTTGTTATCACTCACTTGGTTTGGACACACCCCCACCGTTTCTGAGTGGGTGCCGCTGCTGTAACCCCAGGGAGACTGAGAGAGTAAAAAAGTAACCGTCTCACATGTAAGGTTACACATCGCCAACCCACACTCTTGTCGTGTCATGTAGCCTATCAAGAATGATCAACGTCAACCTGACAAATGAAATGATGTGAAACAATACAAGTTAGTTCAAACACCAGTCATCAGTAATAAGAAAAACAAAAACAGAAAAAATCATGTGAGAATAAATTCACAGTTATTTGATCCTGGATTTTCAATTGCATTTTCTCAAAGGTCTGGTTGACTGGATGAGCTTGTATGTACTGTACTACTGCCATAACAGTTTGCACTGCTACTATTACAGTATACACAGCTACTATGACAGTTCTACTGTAGGCAGGACAGTATATACTTTCATCTATGTCAGTAAATACAGCTGCTATGAGAGTACATTGCTACTATGACAGTATATGCCATAATAGTATGTACTACTGTTATGACAGAATGTGTTGCTGTTATGATAGTAGTATGTACTGCCTCACAGATTCCTGTTCGTCTCTCCGGACCATCTTGGTCCAGTTGACCAGCAATGACAAACCCAGGGGTTTCGAACCAGTTATTACATTCCGATCAAGGAGGCCCGGCCCAGCTGTTGGGTACATGAGTAATTTCCTGTTTTCCATGGCTAATGACACACTCGGATCGTGATTTCGGATTACAGGCTAACATATGACGGGTTCATTATTACAGACTCTGTGTGGGGCAGTGTGGCATCGCTGGAATAAAAAAAAGTACAGGAAAGCTCAACCCCAGTTCATTATAGCTGCCTATTGTATTCCATGAATGGGGGGAAGTATGGGTGAATGGAAGTGATGGCTAAGATTAAACTAACGATGATCCTTTCTGGTTGGTGAAGTTTTGGTGAACTCCTTTATGTCCATCAGTTTTTTTTTTTTGTATTTGATTTATGATTTCAAACAGTGCTTCACAAAGTACTTTATGACGAAATGTTATGCAAATTTGGCTTTTCTGTGGAAACTAGTTGTTAAGTGGTTTGCATGCATGCAACCTCAGTCGTTCCCGTGCCAATTTGCATATGGGATTGTGGCTCTGGAATATTCCGTCTTCCTTCTTCTCTCACTGCTTTTTACTTGTATAAAAACTGTCTGCCTTTAATTCACAAGCAAACGTACTCTTTCAGTGGAACATTCATACACATGCACACACATGTACAGTACATAAACATATGTTGTCTCTCTAAAAAAACCCATGCGAATTGCCTCTTATACTTTCCCCATTCATTCTCTCTATCTCTCTCTCTCTCTCTCTCTCTCTCTCTCTCTCTCTCTCTCTGTCACACACACACACACAGAAATTTCCCAAAAATGTCTTTAAACATAAAGTGATGGAACACATGGAGCCATGAATCACACACACACACACAGAAACACACACACAGATATATACTGGCCTTTTGTTGGAGTTCGGGTGCAGGCTTTTCATCAGCTGTCCACTGTCACTCCAGCACACATTTCACGGTGCTCCCTGCGCCCGTGCTGTCCTGTAGCCCCCCCCTACACACACACACACACACACACACACACACATGCTCCCTCTGTCCCCACATGCCAGCAGTGTATAAAACACACATTGTTCCAGCACACACTCCACAGCAGTGCAACACAATATGCGTCTCTAAATCTTAACCACACGTGAGTCACCAATCCTCAGGGATGCAGAGAACACATATGCAGCACAGCGCATGTGGACTTGGCTTTCTAGTTATGTAGCCAAGAGCAGTAAAACTCTCAGGCGATGAGCTGCTAGGGATATGTTGAGCTACATCTGAGATATATCCTCAGGTCATGAGTTGCTATATATTGAGATATATTGCACTACCTGTCCTCTTTTCACTTGTCTTATATCAGTGGAGCTAGCGAGCACTTAGCACTTTGTCTAAGCTCTACTTTGTTAGCTTGATTCTTTTTACTCAGGGACGTGTGCAGACATTCATATACTTCTATTATGTTGCATTTAATGTTACTAATGATGTAATGTGCATAGACTAATAACAGTACAGTTAACATTTTGAGTCCCACAACAATCCTGTTTTATTGTACTATGTATATATGTTAGGTAATTTATTGCTTTTAAAATAGGCTGGTTATAGTTAAGTATTAGTTAAGACAAATGTACAGCTTAACTTAAAGGTGTACATTTATTATAATCACAACAGTCACTGGGGAAAAGCAGGTACTGGCAAACACAGTCAAAAAGACAGTGAACTTTATCAAACTCTTTGTGTTTGTACCTAAGCTGGGCGATCCCATATTGTAGAGCCTCAGTGCTGCAGCAGTTGTATTGTGAAGCAAATTGGAAACACTACATCTTTCTCACAAAACGTGGGACTGCAGGTCCATCCTCCTCTGTCTTCTCCTCACTAAGCCTCTGTTGCTCCTCTGTCAGCTCTCTCTCTCTTCTCCTGTGCTAATTTTCTTCTTAAAATAAGAAGAGATTTTAAAGATAAGACTCTGCAAATTGACATAACATACAAGCAGCAGCTAATGTTATCTATGGAACGTAGTTCCACATGTCAAAAAATAAGTAAAAAATGCATTAAGTACAAGGCGCAAACAGCGCCTTCCACCCGTAGCCAGCGGCTTTTGAACCCGGCCAATATGATTCATTGGCTGACACGGTGATGTCAATCATATTTTGTGAGAATAAAATAAAGTGGTACGCTCTGACAGCAATGGCACTGATCTCAAGACAAAAGACGATCTGTGAGAAAGTAAGGCAAGACATATTGAATAATTTTTTTAGTTATGCATTTTGCTTATGTGCTGTGCTGTGCTGTGACGTATGTGTTGTATTGCTTTGACTGCAATGGCCATACATGGCACTCACATGGCTGGAGAGTCTGTAGCCCATGTGGGGTAGGTTTGTTGTTGTTGACAGTGACTTTGACCGGGGCTGGCTCTTGGGTGGGCGGGCTACCTGGAATGCTACGCTGACCGTCTCCAGTGACAGCCCCGCTGACCCTGTGCAGCCCTGTGTTTTATTTTTTTCCCTCTGGCCCCTGGTCAGCAGGACAGAAACCCAACCCCATGCCAGCCGTCAGCTGGCCTGTAGTGTACCTAGAGCTCCTCTCAACCTGATGGACACACACACTCACACATACAAACACATGTTCACAGGCCTTCCTTGGTAAACACAAGCTTCCCAGAACACACCAGCGAGTAGCTTTGGGTGAAAGCTTTTAGTGTTTGCTGTCCATGTTGTGCAAGAGCCTCCTCAAACAGACAGATGTGCTTTCTGCTCATGTGGAAACACAGGTTGGGAAGCTCAGTCAGATAAACTGTGTGTGTGTGTGTGTGTTTGTGTGTGTGTGTGTGTGTGTGTGTGTGTGTGTGTAGGGGTGGCTGTTAACAGATTTGCATGGACGTGAACAACTGCCCACACAGGTACACATGGGTTGCTTGAGGCTCACAGGTGTTTTAACTTGCATTCCCCAAAAATGTACCTCTTATGTCACAACTTCAGCTACCTGTGATTTAAATTCTGAGGGACAAGGAGAGAGAAAGAGTGGGAAAGAGAGGGAGGGAGACACAGACAGACAGAGAGCGATTGAGGGAAAGAGAGAAAGACAGAGACACAGAAAGAAAAAGAGAGAGAAAGAGAGAGAAGGTTTAGTTGAGATTCTACATGCCTAGGCAGATGGCTCCTTAAGGGTACCCATACATCTTAAATCAGGCCTTACATTCCTTTGCATTTAGAACACTAATCTTAAAAAAAAATTTGCATTGCAAAACCAACCTTTCCACTCAACTCCCTCTGGTGTTATCAATCAACATAAAACTGTCTTAGGCCTGACAGTGCTTTTTCGCAGTATGATTGCTCAATTTGATGTTGTTGCTCCACTGCCGACACCCTTAAGCCGTGAGGGGTACGATTCTTTCTCAATGGATTTACTTTGCAATTAGAGAGTCATAAAGCCAAGCCACGCAGCTTTTCTTGAGTTGGCTGAAAAAGAATTCTCCATGGCATGTTTATTCAAAAAAGTAATAATTGTGCCATCTGTCAGCCCATATTTGAACAAGATGAACCACCACACCCAGATAAACAGGAAACTGAGATCAACACTCTGTTCTCAAATCGAAAAAAAAAAATGGCATGGAGCTTTTTGCAAGGCGTTTTACGAAGATGCAAATGGAGCAGTCATATCTGTCTTAAAACCCCGTGCCCTCCCACCTTATACCCCAGAGCCTTGACACAGGACCCCCCGTAAGAAAAAGCCCCAGAATAGGGCAAGAGCCTTTCTCTTCTTTTGGTCACAGTTGTAGACACCGCAGTGCACACACCGTTAGGCACTCAATGAGTCACCTGTGGCAAACAGTCAGAGGGGAAGTCCTTACCACGCACGCGGAGTGGAAAGGCTGCAGAGCAGAACTACAACACTGCAGCCTACCCACACTGACAGACAGGAGAAAGGGGCTTACTGCTGCATGCTAGCAGAACCTATACAGTTAGCCTCATTATGCTCATTTATTTAATTGACATCTCTGCTTGATCTTTGATCGGCGGCCATCTTGTTTTTTTGGATTTTTTAATGCCAAGTAACATAGCAAGTAATCAATGTAGTGAGTGAGAAATAACAGTGTGCATTTTGACCATTCAATTGCACAGAGTATTTAGTGTCATAAAATAATACAAGTTATATAATCTAATATTATACACAACTTATTTGCAACAAATATGAGATTAGTAGTATAAATAATACTGTAAGAAAAAAAGTCATCTCCTCTTTCAGTGGTGGTATGCACATTCCTCTTGATTGTTTACACTGTTCAGACAGCAGTGGTAGTGTTATTCTTTCATATCAGAGTTAGTGCATCTTTTACTGGTACTGTGGAAATGGTGGTCGTTAGTACCATGTAACAGTAAGGGATTCCCTGGGACAGAGTCATATAATAATTACCTGCTTTATCTAAACAATATAGTGATCTAAAGTTTCCAATGTAAACGAATGTTGGCTGTGGACATTTTCAAAGGCCCATTTGCATATTACTAACAGAAACTTCTGAGGGGGGGCGTCCCACTCACTGTTCAAGTCAGAGAGTGACAATTTCCTGGTCGGGGCATGCGGCACAGAAATCTTTCCCGACGTCACACACACAACAGTTCTAGTAGCGTTTCCACCACACACTCAGTCCCCAGTGGGGCCTCAGAACTATTTTTGTTTGCCCCATGTCATGGCCCCACAAAAGCAACTTCCACCTACGCACCTACGGGTTTTCTAAAAGGGGTCTTGAAAAGAAAAGGTCTGAAAGTGAGAGAAGGATGACACAAAAAAAGCAAGACAAAGAGAGAAAGAGAGAAGAGAAGAGACTGCTGCTCATGACATGATTCCTCCTGACCCAACTATAGCTTTGAGTTTCAGGCTGCTCCTCTGCAGTGCTAGTTGGTCCTCAACAATACGTTGGCCAAACAGATGCCACTCAGAGTTTGTGAATGAGCACAAGAAAGGTCAGTAGTGGTGGTATGCTGGTTCAAAAAGAGTAGTAAAATTAGACCGCAAAGCACGAATAGCATTTAGAGCTGAGCGTATACCACATCCTGTCTGATTTACCAGAAGAGACTAGGCACTTTGTGTAAGTTTGTGTGGGGGGAGCAGTTGCGTTGTTCACAGTCCCACATGACAACTCACACAAGCGTGTCTCTGCTT
>CM059267.1:9351585-9534085 GCA_030347295.1 Setipinna tenuifilis | reverse complement strand
TTGACGCCAAAGCATGAATGTTGTGCACTCCACGTGTCTGGCTCCCCTCCCCACCATCTGATTGGTCAGGGGAAAACTTGACCCCTCCCCAAACACATAAAGGCGTTTCATTTCTTTTCAGTGGGCTGGAGAAGGGAGAGTTTCTAGGAAAGTCTTCTCCTCCCTCTCTCCATTCTCCCCTCCCTTTGGCCAATATTTAACAGGTGCCCTAAAGCTAACACCACCCAGCCTCTGTGTGTGTGTGTGCTACGCACAACGGCCATTTCAAACTCCTCCTACCCCACTTCTTCTTTGTCCTTGTTCTCCATACTCTTACATTCAAGCCACCACATAATAACAGACAAACGTGGTCAGACCTACATTTGACATACACTCATACACATAAAGTTTTAAAGTTAATGATGATATAAAGTTATTTATTCAGGAAATGAATGAATGTCAGTCTTAATTAAAGTATGAATGTAATATTTACAACATAGAAGCACATTTTTAATTAAAAGTTATAAGACCATAGGTTAAAATAAGTAATTACTATTAACTTGGGTAAGCTCATTCACAATATCTAAATATATTTTGGGTAATTGGCTAAATGTGTTTCAGATTTTAGCAGCCCAATGCTAAATGTCATGGCAAAGAACAGCTGAATCTATAGTGCTGAGCATAACTAGGGAAGGGGAGTAGAGCACCCCCAGATACAGTGGGACTGAATGATGTGTTGTAATATGGTCAGTAGATTTGATGCGGGTGACGATTCTTGCAGGAGTTTTGAATGCTTTGTTTTGGGTATGGCAAAGTCAATGGCATTACAGTGCAATGCAGGATGTAACCAACTGGTGATTCAAGGCTTGGGTGGTGTGCTGAGTGAAGAAATGATAAAGTTCTGGAGATACTGAGTAGGCTAAAGACACTAAAACATGTCAACATGTGAGATGTTATCAGAGGTGTTAATCCTGGGTTCACGAAGTAAAAACTCTGCCACATTTTCCTTCTAACACAGGTGACTTCACTTAGTAGCTAATCTATCTGTCTTGAGTGCTCATTCTGATCAGCTGATTTAGAGGCAGTTGGATCAAATTTGTGGCAGGGTTTTTACTTTTTGAACCCGGGATTGACACTTCTGGATGTTATTGTAGTGGGGGCAAGAAGAAAGCATGCTGTTTAGCATCATACCTTAGAGACGTGGGTCAGGAAACCATTAATGTACTCATTAAATGTATGGATTTAGACTGTTGACCTTACACTGATGAGTAGAAGCTCACATTTATTTCCATTTACTTGTACAGCATTTCCGTAAACACACAGTGAAGGCTTTGTGGGGTTGGGGGAGGAGATCAGTTTGTTACATAATGTTGGATGTCATCAGCATAACAAATAAAGTGGAATCCAAAACGACAAGGTTACCAAGAGGGAGGATGTATATAATAAAAACAAAATGGTCCTAATATTGACCCCAGAGGAACGCCATGTTTTCTGCCATATGGAGTGCTGACAATGTCCAGCTTAGTGTATGTGAAAGATTACATAATATGTGTTTCTAGATGCAGGGGCGTAACTGAAGCAGGTTCAGCAGGTTGGGTCAGACCTGGGCCCGTTTTACTCACTGTTGTTAACAATTAAACTATCAAAAATTTAAATAAAATGATTATCTTTCTTTGTTGTCATACTGTGACGCGAGTATCTTTGTTACTACTGAGTTATAGCAAGGGTTTCTGGGTAATTGTTCTGTGAAATGGATAGTTAATTGTATGTTTTAATTATTGAGTCGACCAAAGCAAGTGACCCATGCTCTTCAAACACAAGAGCGGCTGCAAGAAACGACAAGAGCGTAGAGAGCAAAAAGGAAGGGTGGCAAAACTCCTGAAATTAGACCAATTTGGATTTTTAGCGAAATAGCAGTAATAAGTGTCAGCAATCATGCAACAGGTAATCTCAGGAACAAAAGTAGCCTAACATCAAATGTAAAAGACATGTTGCATTTAAACTTTCAAAACATAGATGTCATTTAGTAATCTAACAAGCAGACAGTAAATTGGGGAGAGTAGTCGTTAGTAGAGTAGATAGGATAGCTGTGGCTAAGACTTGAAATGTTAGCATTTCTAGCATCTAACCACCGTGATGATGGTAGTAAATAGGCTAGTTGTTTATTGCAATATTTTTTATTGTCTTTGACATATTGGACCTGTTGCGAATGCCTGCTCCTGGGCCCGTAATAGACTTGTTAGGGAACTCTTTAGTTGCAAACTATGGATGCAGAGGGTGATGGTGCACGACAAATGTTTAGTGAAAATGGCCTATTAAGTATTATCATATCCTCCCAGACTATGATAGAGTGTAAACATAGCACAGTAGGACAATTTAGAAGTGTTAACAGCATTTTGACATGACACAGATAGAAATTAAGTATACAGGTTTGTTTACCTTTTATGCACTATGATCCCATACCATTTCCTCAGCATAGATTTGCAGTGACAAGAAAATGGTGGTGGTGATACTTGTGAAACTGAAAGAGTAGCATCTCTACTCATTTTAATAGTAAAAGAATGACTGACCACTTTAAATGTGTCAATGCTCTACATTTCAGTAATTTCATTAATCCTTTATACAAAATGTTTCAAACAATACTAGATTCCTGGATGTTCATTCAATCTTTGATGGTTTTATGTATTCATTTATTTATTTACAGTGCAACGTTTGGGGTATGTAAAACAGCAAGCAGCATTCACATTGTTGTCTTGGGTAATGCAAAGTAACCATTGCAGAATTGGGTTTTTTTCTGAATGAAATCCCACAGAAAAGCAACACTCATTCATCATGTATGTGAAGCAGTTTTGTCAGCATTTACGGTTCCATGGCCAATCATCGCTGCTTCTCCAAGTCAGAGGATATACAGCCATGTCTCTACATAGCCAAGTATTCTTTCAGATGATTACAACATGTGGCAACCAATTACTGAATTAATTTATATGAATTAAAAGAACTGAAGCTAGCACTGCTCTGACCCAACTTTGCCAACTTCTATTATTAGGTAAGGATTTGGGTTTAAGGGTCTCTGGGTCAGAACAATTACTCAGGAGGAGGGGGTTTGCAGTCACACCCCTCATCTTCACATTGTGCCGATCTATCCCCCCTACAGGTAAATCTGACAGAGCGCAGCCTGATGCTGTCATAGCTCATTAGCTAGGTGCCTCAGTGTGGAACACACACAAGCACAAGCACACACACACACACACACACACACACACACACACACATGCTCGAAACAGCGCACACACTCAGGGCACACAATGTAGAACATACACACACACACACACACACACACATGCGCATGCACACACACACACACACACACACACACACACACACACACACACACTTGTACATACCACCCCACCCCACATTTTGACAGTTTTTACTTCCTTTTTCTATTTCAACACCCTCTCCATGTCCTCTGTTGTGTTTGTGGTTAGAATGTGACTTTGTTTTGCATTTGACTGTATAATAAGCGTTTAGTTTTACAATAATTGCCCACAGTCCTTGCAGTACATTTCAGACTATCTAATTTAACAAAGCTACTAGCCACAATTGGATTGACCAGATAAAAAAATCCCCTATGAATCACAGGAAACATGTGATGAGTTTTTTTTTGGTGTATTTTTAACTGCTGTAAACAAAACATATGTGTCCCTCCCTCTTTTCTCTTTCTCTCTCTCTCCCTTTCTACCCTCCTTTACTCTTTCCATTCTTTGAAGGAGAACTTCACCTATTCTTTTTGTTCTCCCTAAAGTAGTAGTCCTTGACAGGGACATTCCTCAGCACAAAACACTGCATGTGTGTGTGTGTGTGTGTGTGTGTGTGTGTGTGTGTATGTGTGTGTGTATTATTAACCTTTCATCTCAAAGATCCCCATCTCCCTCTCACTTCCCATAACTTCAGGTTATCATTTTTCTAAGTAGTAGTTAGTTCTATGAACAGTCACTTGTAACACTAAAATAAAGATTGTTGTAAGATAGTTGTAAGACTGAAATCAATACAAGATATAAATAAATCTGTAATATCCTATCAATTAAAAAAGGAATGCCTATGAATGTCTATAAGAATGTCTATAGACTCCTTTCTCATTATTTTTGAGTGTGCCGCCTCTGCCCCTCTTCTTTGCTGCTGGTCTGTGTGCAGTGAGGAGTTGAATAAAGCGTCCTTAATGACCATCAGAGGACTTTTTTGAGAAAGTGGATACAGGCTGACCTTTGACCTTTAGGGGATTTGGATGACCAGCCAACACGCCCCCTCCTGCCACCCAGATAATCTCCACTGGTTTAGTACTTTGTGACCTCAGGGGTCAGCAAATACCTAGGAGTCCTTAGTTGGTGTTCTATGCCTGTGTGTGTGTGTGTGTGTGTGTGTGTGTGTGTGTGTGTGTGTGTGTGTGTGAGAGAGAGAGAGAGAGAGAGAGAGAGAGAGAGAGAGAGAAAGAGAGAGAGAAAGAGAAAAAAGGAGAGAGAGAGTGTGAGAGAGAGTATGTGTGTAAAAGACTTCAGTGGCTTGAAATCACATTTCACATGAAAGTTGTTTATATCTCTAAACTGAGCTCTTTGTGAACCTTGCCCAGAGTCGATAAGATACAGATCACAAGTTGTTATATCTATTTTTTTTTTTACAATCCATGATGTGTTGTTAAACCTCTCCTTGGGTTAGGTGCGCTGTGTGACTTGACAGGTCTTGTGTTTACCTTTGTGTCTTTGCTGAAGGATGTTTCTGTTTTTATTTCTGTTAGAGTGTCTGTATACTGTCCAAGATGGGTTGAAAGCTAGGCTGCTGAATCACTTTTAGAACTCAATCATCAGTGGATAAAGTTCCAAATCCGCTGGGTGGGGGAACTGAATGCTAATTTTAAGGGAAAGGCTTGCCTCACAGATGTATCATGACTCACAAATGTAGGTCAAAATAGATGTACATCCTTAATCACAGCAAACTGACTGTATTGTCATACATACCACAGCCTCCTCATCACTGAATCATCATGTGAAAGGCATATATTGTTCTTTCTTTCGGACACAGGGGTTAGTGGTTATCGTCTTAATGAGTCAGTGTTTGTTTTCATAAGGTCAAGCGGATTGTCAGGTACCTAACCATGGCAAACACCCAAGAACATCTACCATCGTGTTGCGAAACAGTAGGTCCTTCAATGTGTGCAGCAAGATAATACATTATGTTTTATCAGTCTGTTGGTGTGTACCATTTAGGTGTCAATCTGTCCATTTCTTAACTTAGAAGTTGTCAGAAGTCACCATTAATAGGATTATTTTCAAAATGTTCCACTGGACAGTAACATAGTTGGGTTAACAGTGTTACTCGCCTGAAAACACCACTGCTACAACCAAATTCTACGGCTAACACTGTGTAGGCTAGAATACATTTCTGAAGTGCCTTTTCTTTCGTGAGTATCTTCTGACATATTCACTTGTGCATTCCTTTGCTGGCATTTAGCGTTGTTCCATTTGTGCAATGTTGTGAGTAGGATGGCGGTGCCCTGTACTTAATACGCTTCTTTAAGAAAAAAATACTTTTCTCCTTGTCTGTCGTCTCATCACACGCCCATCACACACCCTTCTCTTTGTGTGTTTAACCTGTTCGCACATCACAGCCAAACCAAAATTCCTTGTCGATGTAACTGGCAATAAACCCATTCCTCATCTTGATGGGTTTTTTTTTTTTTAAGAAAAAAAAAAAAGTCACATTCGTGTCACTCTTACCTTTATGTGAACGCGATATGGCTGAGGATGAGTGTATGTTTTAAATCTCAATTCAGTGGTTTATAATATCTCTGTATTTATCAGCAAAGGTACTTCATCAAGCTGAAGTGATTCAACAGTGTGTTCAGTTTACTGAACTCATTTTCCATGTCAGAAATGTATAGAACGCTAAGTTGCACTGTATTATTGCATAAGAATACAATTGCGAATCGTCTTGGCTGAATCCGTATGACCGTGTCTTCAGGCTTCAGGCATACACATCCGTCCATCCATCTCACAGCTTTGGCTGACAATGATTTACTATCCACCATTCAAATTGGCCAACAAACACGTAGACACACACTGTAATTTCCCCCAATTGACATTCTGGAGATTTTTTTCCACACCAGAGTAGGATGCTTTGAAGACCTTCAGAGAAGTGTTTCCCAGGGCCAATCTGAGATTCACCTACGCCTCTTTCATGTTTTAATGGCTTTAATGTAGATGGGGGCTACCAATATACTATGCATCTCAGAGAGATTGCCCATCAACATATGGCTGCCCCCCCCCCCCTTCAGACTCCTGGGTAACACTCCACCACAGACAAACAAGGAACTGTTAAGCCTGTTAACACCAACCTGTGTCCGCTAACTGTTCCTTCCCCCTTTTTCAACAGTCTGATGCACAAGAATAGGGCAGAGTCTCTGCCCACTACAGTACTAGCATGACTCACTGGACTTTCTAAAGATCATCCAAATCACTCACTGATAAAACTTCAGTTGCAACTTCTTCACAAAACGCAGAGGATGTTGGCTATGTATGTAAATTAGCACCTGTAAGCACAGAATGACTTTTGGTTACACTATTATACAGCGAAAGTAAATTATGCTGTTTCTGTAACTTCACATGATTTGAAATTGTTACTGAAGAGATTCTCCCAGCAAGGCCAGCAGACATGGCCGCCTAAGGCTAGGTTAGTCTCTGAGGCGCTCACAAATACAGTACATACCGAACACGAAAAAAACCCCTCAGAACCCTAAGAGCAGACCAGCACAAATACATACTGAAACTCTCCAGGTGGTGTACATTCCAGGCAAACACAGTCATAAAATAAAACATTGACAGAGTTAGTAAGTGATCCTTTCAAGTCATCATCTTCTCAACATGCCTTAATGCGATGACAGGCTTTAAAACTGGAGACGCATTCGCCCCTCACGCATTCCTAGATGTGTTGCCTCACTAGCTATGAGTAATCAAATCCATCACAAATACTTCAGTTTAAATCAAAACTTAAAACAAATATATGTAAATGCTACTCCAGACTTAAGCATGTCTTAAGTGTTCGAGATCCTACTAGTAATTGATGCCAAAAAATAGTTGCTTTACAGGTTTTATTTAATGGTTTTTTGTTAAACACTAAAGAGAGACTGGAGAATCTGCAAACTTAAATTTGTGCAAATATGTTTTCCTCAGATATGCAAATTTTAGGACCTTTGACCTTTTTCAGGCAGAGTTTGAGTGAGCAGATTCTCCAGTTTGTCTTCAGTTGCTCTCATGTATTTTAACACCTTAAAACAAAAAAGCTGTGTTTTTTTTTTTTACTTTATTTCAAAGAGCCAAACATGATTCTCACTCTCTTTGTTAGTCTAGTAGCCCTAGGATCCTGCCTATGTGTTTAACTGAGGTAGCCTATGTTGAGACTAGTCTTTGTCTCCCAAGTCAATAGTTAAAGAGTCATTACAGCCCTGCAGAAGTTAAATAGCCTAGCCACATAGCAGGAGCACCATCACCTTATCAGATCCGTGCTACCTAGTGTTGTCTGGGCATATGCATGAATACATGTCTTGTGCTCCTGCTAACTGCTACGGGTTTCAGCACCCGTCTTTCCACACCTCGGTTTGAAGTCTCGCTGGAGCCAGGCGTGGAACCAAAGGTTCCATTAGCATATCAAAGGATGACCTGTCTTCAGGCCCCAATTCGCTACACAATATCCTGTATTCTAAAGGAGCACACTTTGAACAAGGAAGACCCCTCTAACAATGTAGACCCTGAGGAGATTCCTCATTCCAGACTGCTTGACAGCATCCACAACCAAATGTGTATCTGGCACAAAGGATGAAAGGGGGTGGTGGACCTGATTTTGTTGTTTGGGCATTTTCAACCTCCTTGGACATGGCTGGTAAGGCCATTCTCTTGCAGATGCTTTATTTTGTTTAGTAATGTTTTTGGACAAATATTAACAGCAGCAAAGCATTGTCAGCTGCTTGGGGCAGATACAGTGTGACCTGGAATTATTTTTCTCAAGAGTGGAGCTGCTAGTGGACTAGTGTCCTAACTGCCAGATTAACATCTTAACAAGTCTACAACTTTACACTACCTGCCTGTGTGCACTTTAATCGGTAACACTGCACATTTAGGTAACTCGGTTACCCACTAGGTCATCGTAAAAGATGGATCATCCAGTGTCAGGAGGAGGTTTGCCCAAACATTAAAACTTCAAATACAAGATCATGCATCGGGCTGTGTTCTCGTGGGCCTGTGTGTGTGTGTTTAGCGGTGTGGAGTGGGGAGGTTAAGAGACGTTAAGTAACATTCTTAATTTATAACATATGCCTGGTTATAAAGTGGCAAGATAAAATGTCACAATCCCCCTGCCAAAAAAGTTGGCTAGACACTTAAACCAACAGCAGCAGTTGTGGATAGTGGTTCCCTTATGAGAAGTTCTTGGACGTCAGCTGAGGCGCTCACCAGTGTTTATGCATTATGTAATGAATATCAATAACATGGCCTGATTACTGCCACTTAGTTCATTCACCACCAACCACTTATAGTTCAGCCTGTGGTTTTATTCATCACTGATAGCTTAATAAGCTGGAAGCTATTTAATATATCTCACAAAGGCACATGAATGTTAGTGTTCAAATAAGCTAGGCACACACACAGGGTGCATACCAAGTTTTTTTTTTTACCCCTTTATCGGTATGGTTAATTGGCAATTAGCCTAACTGCAATACTGTTCTTATCAGACACACCAAAACCATCTCATCTCTTATCTGAGGTTTTATGACCACAATAGGTACAGTTTTCTTTAAAATGCACGTCAAAGTCAGCCACCCACTCACCTTGACCCAAATACCACCACCACCACCACACACACACACCTCTCAACTATTTGCTGTCGTAGCCAATGGGGCAACTGACTGTTAAGAACTTACACAACCAGTGGCCTACTGTTGCCCTGGCAGGCTGTAGAGCACCCTCCCTTTCATCCATCACATATCATAAAAAAGTAGGAGTGCCACTTTATCTGGTCAAAGAGGGAGGTAAACAAAAGAAACTTGAGCCTTTTGCCATGTATTGAAGGGCTGAGGCTGGTGTGTAGTTGTGTAAAGAAAGGTTGAGACAGTATTCACAAAAATCATTAAACAAAAAGCTCTTGTCCATTCTTTATTATTCTAGAAAACAAAGTGCTGTAAAGGAACACTTCAACTTCAAATGAACAAAGAAAATGCACTAAATAATTTACACATAATAAACAATGAAAACCAGAAAAACATTTACAGTTGCCACAATGGGATCCCAGGTCTTTCCTAACGGAGGTAGATAAACCATTATAACATTGACAAATGAAAATGGACTCTCAAAGAATATACAGGCATTTTAATATACATTTTCTAATCAATCAGTTACACATATCAGGTCATGTCGATCAAGTAACTGAACTGGTGAAATTACATTAACCCCCACATCATGATAATAGAAGCATTGGAGCCAGCCCAAAGGGAAAAAAAAGTTACAACGGTAACAAAAAATTGGGGGAATGTGAAAGACGCAAGTCACCATATTTCAAGTACTTGAAGGAATCACTGTAAAAACTGGCAATTGACTAGGGTTATACACAGAATGCAGTATTTAAAAATATTAAGACTTGTGGAAAAAAAGACAAAGCTATTTGGCAAAGGCTAGATGAATGAGAACAGTTCCTGTGCCCAACATGCACATACACTTAAAATTCAACACTGAACAAATGTAATGTCTCAAGAATTATTAAGTTATTTAACAGTCAGCAGGGATACTTTGCTTGTGGGCAGTATCAACACAGACAAGACTTTTCAAACTGGTCCATGACAAGTCCGACAACAATGACCACTCATGGATCATAACCTCCTTAATTGCTCCAATCTGGTTTTGAGCCAATCGTGCCTTTCTCTTAATTTGTCCTTCTTGGAGTTCAGCTTCTGGTTCTCTACCTCCAGGCTCCTGATACTGTCTCTTGCACGTTTCAAAATGACCACTTTAGATGCCTTGTCGTTATTGGACAGTTCCGGCACGTGGTCTCGCAGGCGCAGAAAGCAATTCTTCAGCTCGTTCCGCCGCTGCCTTTCCATCACGTTGTGCGTCCGCCGCCTCTCCTCCTCGTCCTCTATGTCGGCGGAGTGCCGAGAGGCGAGTCCCCGCGACCGGCCAGAAAGGGTTAGCCGCTGGGAGAGGTCCGACGTGCGTGGGCGCTTGCTGGAAGACGAGTGATGTTCAGTCCGGACTGGGGAGGAGGGGCGAGGGGCGGCGTAGTTGTGCTGCTGCTGGATCTCCAAGTGGCAGCGCTTGAGAGCTCGCAGCTGTTCTCGCCGGCTCTCCTCCTGCTGCTCGCGTTGCTGAGACCGCGTGCTGGACCTTCTCACAGTCACCACATCAATCTCTTCCTCTGCAGAAAGGAGAGGAGAGGACAAGACCGTTAAAATAAGAAATGTATTCTTAACTAGTTACTTTTCTGTGAAGCAATTTGACATTAGCATCGTACCGAAAAACGTTTTAGTGTGCAATTCACGTCCGATATGACTACTCCCATCCACATCCATATATTTACAGCGACAACACGTTATATATAGAAAGAACAAAGTAGCCCACCAACAGTTATGGAAGGGTGATTCATTGCTCACTGCATACGAAACCCAAGTTCAGCTCGTTTTAATTTTACAAAGAACACTGCTATAACTAGACTCGATTAAAAACAATATTGAAAAGACTTACCAGAATCGCTCGTTGATGATTCACCTCCGGCAGAAAGAGAGCCATAATCCGAAGAAGACTCATTCTGTTCCTGGCTGTCTAACAAAAAGTCATCTTTTTCCGAAGACTTGTTCTCCAGCGCCACGTCGTGGCATTGTAGCGTAGAGCCGGCAATCTCTTCGAAAATGTAGGTATCGATATCTGAGAGCAGCGGACTGGTTGAGAGAACAGGTAATTTGTCCAGTGATTTCGCTCCTAAATGCCATAAGCACTCATCTGAAACATCAGTCTGTTGGTCTTTGACAATGGCGCCATCGTTGTCGTGCATAAAATCACAGAGACGGGATAGTTGAAGAAAGTCCTGGTCTTCCAGCAAAAGTTCCGAGACAAGTTCCAGCTGATCCTCCTTGGACAATTCTTTACTTAAATCCGTCTTGAGCGGCGGGGACTGTGGCGGTGTAGGTATCGACTGCATCAGACTCTGGCATAACTCCTCATCAAAGAGCAGCGGTTCCGAGTCGTAGAACCAATCGTGAGAGGGAGAGAAACTCTGCAACATTTTGGCAGAATCTAAAGGATAATCAAAAAAGGACAATCCGTTCAGCATTCAGTAAAAATAAACTCCGTTTGGTTCTGTAGAAATATATGAATGACTTATCAAATCAAAGTTCGGACAGTCTACACACGTGTAGTTCTACACTCTGACCCACACAATACTCCACACTGCACTCAAACCGGCACACACGACTTTTATTCGTGTTTACAACGCAGGCCCCGCCCAATCGACATCATGGGCTGGCTCTAAAGCCGGTCTTTCTTCTCACGTTAAAATGACATCATATTAACAGCTGGAGTACAGGGGTTCCATTTGGATTAGTCCCCGGTTTTACCGGAATTTTTTTTTTATGATCACTACAACAAAGACAAAACACTTTCCCTTTCAAAAAAACTAAACTAAGCAAAACATGCAGAGTTCACATGGATACACGGGCAAAGACTAGACTACATAAAAATCACTGTTACATTACTGTCCTAGTGAGTTTATGGACATTACATTTTACACACCGGTAACTTTACCTGAAATTATTAACTGGCTATATCATACACTATGTGCTATTATTTCTTAAATTCTAAATACTCAATCACCAAATTACAATTAATATACAAATACTAATGTTTGATCGACTTTGTTAAATTTTCCTTAGTGCAACAGGGTGGATGCAGACACGCTGGTCTACAATCAATGGCGAACATGCTCCTCTGCATTAAGGTTAGCTGAGCATCAAGTTACCGATTGAGAAAGAAAACGCTGCAACCTTTCGTGCAGTACTTGTAACCACCCATTCTAAAATTAATAAAACTACACCTGGTATCATGCATAATGGTTTATCACCCGAATCTTCAGTTGCCGTTTTGTTACAATCTATTAAGTCCTCTAAGCTCTGAAATTTGGCTTCAATAAAGTTAACCGTAGTTAACCTTATGGTTCATGTGCTCACTAATGTTCTGCTTGGGGAGGCAGCTAATGGAAGCCACCCGTGATGGAACAGAGGCGTTAACGGGATATAGAGGAGCGACTAAGAAGTTCAACAAAAAGCTAAAAAGGTTCCACATGTATCACATAACGACTGGTTAAACATGTACGAGATTGTAATATGTCGAAAGAGCCGATGGGAACTCTTCTTCTATAATATGACAAGTTGACGACTGAACTGAACAGCCGGCTCATTATGCCGACAATGCATTTGTACATGAGCATTGACTAGTTAACTCTAAAATAAAATCATTAAAAATCTTACCGTATCAGCTCCGACAGCAAAAATCGTAGTTGGGTACTATGTTTTCTTATACGATATTAGCAAATAAAGGTTAACAAATAATCGCACTTCTACAGTTGAAAAAGAGAGGAAAAAGGTTGGTGTCGTTGATATTCCACGACGCATGGCAGCCTACCATATGCAATACGGTTCGACAGTAGGTGTGGCAAGAAGGGGGGGCATTTAACTATATACGACGACTGTGCACTGTCTTCTTCCACACCGCAAAATCGCGCCAAAATGCATCTCCATAACTGGTCTATTTAACACTAAAATTGCAATGGCTAATTTAAGATGGTGCGTAATTACAGGGAAAAATCTTGCACGCGAAATGGAAGTCACCGGGTATCTCTACAAAAGCGCCTACAAACGATGATATAGTCCCTCTGCGGATGGACATTTGGACAGACAGCATTTCCAAGAAATTAAAGGCGGGTTTGCTGCACACGTGGGTAACTTAACAAAAGTCATCGGGTGCGCCTTGCTTGCTGCTAAGCAATGCAGCAGAACTGGAGCCGGTATGTGAATGAGTCCAGGTCACGTTGTACCCTACAATCGAGCGCCTTGACGCCGTAGCCCAGTATTAACGTTTGTCCCTGTTTCACTGAGTAGGTCGTAATGCAGCGCTATGACGCGAAAAAATGTCGCTACACATGCATAGTTTGGGCAGATTAAGTTTAATATGATGAATGGGTTAGTAGAAGGTAACCCTAGTGCTCAAACAACGGTTACATAAGAAATCGCAACAGGCTTGTATGCGCATCCGGCAATACACGTGCGGGGGCATCCCCCAATCACAAGTAGGGGGTGTTTCTGTCAGCCGCGGTGCACGTGAACGATATTAAAATGCCAATTATTACTCTTCCGAGCCCATTGTTGCTGTAGTTGGCGTCGCCCACGTTGCAGAGGCTTGAGTAGCGGCAGGCTAGGCTCATTAGAAAAAAAACACACACTCGGCTATATCATGACAGGCAGCAGTAGCGGGCAGATGATTATGTTGTCGAGGTAATGGGGTGGGATTGTTGAATATGGTAGGCAGTGGTCAATTCTAAACAGCGAAAGAAGTTTACGTTTATTCGTGTAGGCACACATCAGGTTTTTGTGGTTGCAAAGAAGCCATTTAAACGCAATTTATTCAGTGGGTTAATATGCCATCTAGAGGACACCTATGGGGGGTAGTAGAGCGCTCCTTTAGTTGCACACTTGGAGCGTGGTATGGTAATGGTACAGTTCTCATCAAATATGTTGTACTCAAAGTAGTTTTTGATAGTAGTAGCCCATAAACCCCACAAAACAGTTAATCAAATTCACTTCCACCATGACCTTTACAAGTACACTACTGTGTGCTTACGCTGTTGGACTGAGGTTTGGGTCTCTGACTACAAACTGTTCTCGGCCTATGTGGTGGCAGCTTTTTTTGAGACAGTTACTGGTAGGTGGAAGATGCACGTCAGATGTGTTATTTTGGATAAGATTATGCTTTTAGAGCCATCCTGAGTAGAGAGTTGGGAGAGGACTTCAGCCTACATTTTCTGGCTGCACCATTTTGGCTCTCTCTTTTTGTCTTATGTGGTGAAGGCAACGTGTGGTTGTCATGCCTTGCGGAACACTTCAGAGAACAGTTTCCAGAAGGGATATACTTAATGCCTCTTACTCCGGTGGTTTCTATTGCTCACAGATATCTCAAGCATAGCTCCCATATGCTACAAGAGAGAGCAAGTCCTCGGAAAAGATTAGAGTTGCAGGCAGAGAAAAGTTCAACTGGTTCATCCAAATAGTGCAACTAAGAATGCCAATAAGCTTAATCACTGTTCAAATCTGTCAGAGTCTAAATAAATCTTTCAGACGTTCATGAATTTATGAGCCCCTCAACACTGAGTAAACACGGCACACTCCAGCTCAGGGAGTGCGTTTGCAAATGCTTAACATGTACCAGATACATGGCCTCTATATCTTGACCAGCCACTTCAGTGTGTATAGGTGACAGACATGGTAGACAGCCTGTGTGTTGAAGGTGGGGCCTGCAAGTTTAAAAGGCACTTTTAAACTGACCATTTCGAAGTTCTGAAATTCCTAAAAAAAAAAAAAGCTTCTTGCTAATTCCCATTTGAAAATGCAGTTTAACAGTCAACAACTTAGGTAGTCATTTCAATTGATTGTATTGTAAAGGGTGGGATAATGAGATGTGCCATCACCTAGCATACAAGTTCTAAACGTATGCCTGTCTGCTGATCTGGTGTCTTTTTATGCCTAGCCCACTCTTGCAAGACTGCCTGAACTTTGAACTTGCCAAGTCAGTTTCTACAAGGTGGATAGTAGCTGCTTCCTGACTTTGGCTTCCGTGGTGGGGAGATTTTGTAACATGGGGTCCCCATGCTCTTTCAACATCACCTCTGTGCTATGTCTTGATAACACTGCACTTAGAAGACATGTATGCTTGTTGGGATAAGGAGGGGGGGTGGGGGTGCAGTTAAAAAAAAGAACACTTGGCTAATACTTTCTTTTCTAAAGAAATCTCTCATTTCAACACCACCATCTTAACGTTTCTCAGATATGTGTCACAGGAAGAGCAGCTCTGGCTGGGCTAGTTTGATAAAGGAATCATGAGGGGGGAAGAAGCACCCCGCTCTATGCCTCTATGGGCTTTTCCAGTAAAAACCAACACCCTCAACTGGATTTCACTTATCTTCTCAGTGTAAGGCAGTTGGTCAGACAAATAACATATATAATAAAAAAATATAATAATAAAAAAACTTCTAATTTTATAGTGCAGTCTCTGGTCAAAATATCAAACAAAATGCCTTCTTTCTGTGCTGTAACACTGTAACAGATGTTTGTAGGATTGAGGTTTTGCAGAGTTATGATTTTCTGAAGCAAAGTGTTGTTCGTAAGTAAAAACATGTTTCAGACATTTCTAATGCTGTAAGTGTGATGTGTTCTATAGGTAATTACAGCACCAAAATTAGAACAAAATCAGGTTAGCATGTCCCCTGATTATAAAGTATGAATGGGCAGCTCACATGCGGGAGGCAGTGGTGTGCTTAGTGGGCTTTAAAAGGACGGTCACATGTTTGATCGTTATCATGAATTGGTTTTAAGGAAGAGGCCCCTTTTGTCACATTTTAGACCAAAGTGTATGTCGAGAATTTTCACTTCTCTTTTTGGCTGCATTTCAATACCACATCCCATGAACTATTTAAAGTTTTTTTTTTTTTATAACGGAAAGATAGTTCAGTGGAACACATGTTAATCTACATCGAATGAAATTAGCTGCAAACCTTATCTGAGTAGTTAAATACCATTTACTGTATAGTTAAACAGAGCTAAATGAAGTTTTAAGTTCTAGTCTTTGTGGAAAAGATATTTATATTCTAAAAGCGTGTATTCTCAGTGCACAGTAAGAGGAGCTTGTCAATGCACGAACACATGGCCACAGCTTCATAAAGTGTGTGAAGTGTCTTTTTTTAACAGATGAAACATAGGCGTGTTTCATTAATAGTCCTGCGTATTACTGAGCAGCTTGTGACTTTAATAGATGTGCTTGAGAATACGTGGTTAACTAAGTGATGGGGAGACATATGAAGATCATTTAAATCTCTCCTATAGCGTCTTTCAGAAAAAAAATCCCTGTTTAAGAGGATACTCTACTTTGTGTCGTTTCCGCTGCAGCTGATTACTTTATGTGTAATGCAGCTAAAACTGTTTGTGCGTGGCGTTCAGGAGTTGTTAACAGTGCTTAAAGGGATCTGGGGTATCAACAATGACCCCCCCCTTGCTCACACACATACACACACACACACACACACACACTACCACCCCCCACCCACGCTATACCATTCTGTTGCCCCATCTGTCCACTAAGGACACCAAGCAGAACAGAGGGAGCTCAGTACTGGAATGGGAAACAGACTCTCACTCTTTCACTCACTCACACACACACACACACACACACACTCACACACAGGTCTCCCCCTCTGCTTTAGCAGCATCTGTTCCAAGCAGGGAGTCCTGCAGTGGGCTGTGTGTGTGTGTGCTCTACTGTATGCTCCTGCCAACACAGCACGGAGGCATGGATAGTTGGATTTTTACAAGAATCCAACTTCCAGTCACTTCCAAGAAGACATGTCGCTAGTACACTTCAAAAAAGATAATTCAAACCATTGGTCATTTTTTATGTTTTTTTTTCTCTACATGATGGACTTTTATATTAATTTAGTGTATGCATTTGCATTTGATGTCATCAAAGCGAAATATGTCAATTTCACCAATAATAATAATAGCAATTTGCTATTAACTGCATTGTGCACACAGTTATGGAAACTTTTGTTGCAAATTCTGTGGGTGAACTCTGACACTTAAGGTTTAGTGGCCATCAGGCCAGAATAGTTTCTTTCTTAGAAAGGGCCAGAGGGCGGGTTGGGAAGGAGCCCTATGGACAGACACAACTGCAAAAAAAAGTTGTCACATGGATCCCACATGTGTCATGTCAAGAGCAAAACATTCTTGGGCGCTCTTCTGGTGGCGAGCTTTTCCACGAAGCCGGGCACAGGCAGGCCTGAGCAGAGTAGCCTGGCTGAGGGAAGGAGAGTCGAGAGGTGCAGCGAGGGCATTACCAGAGTGAGGCTATTTATAGCAGTGCACTAAAAGAGGGATGGAGCAGGGGAGAAAGAGAGAGGGAGAGGGAGAGGGAGAGAGAGGATGAGTGAGAAGTAAGGAAGGAAGGTGGGGAGCAAAAGAACAAGACTGCACCAGATACCAGAAGCATCTAAATCCTTGCACCCGCACAGTGTGGACTATTGCAGCAGACACATGTAATGCATTGCCATGTAGGGCAGCGTATTGGCAAGCCTTCCAGTCAGTTGGTGCCCACACTTGACCTGCAACTTGATGCCACGCGTGCCAGCAACATTCACAACCTCATTCATTCACTCGGGCCCGTGGCAGCTTCCCAGACTTGCAGTCTTATATGGTCAACTCCAGCTGCCGTTCAAATTTTCACGCTCGCTGCTCCACGTCGAAGGCGATGCATGTTCATCTCGGCTCCAGCAAAGAAAAAAAAAGAAATGAGAAACGCTCCTGTGGAGTACGGCGAATTATGCAAGGAAACGAGTTGACGCTTCTTCGTGAGGTCTGTCTGTTACTATGCAGTCTACACGCGGTCCAGGTTCAGGAAAGTTCACTAGTGGCCATAAACCTGTAATGGATCTGTCGGCGGTCTTGAATTCAGATGACCCACTGAACTTAATAAATAGCCTGGACACAGTGCACTAGAGCAGGGCTTCTCCGTACACTCTGCGCCCTACAAAGATCACCTTGCCTGACTTTCCATAAAGAGTCTCTATCTATGGGGCATAGGCAGGGTAATCCCAACTCTTTGAAGCAACTTTAGATCCTGAATATGTACCCCATACTCTTGCATTCACATGTACAACCCATGTGCCTCATGTGAGCCACTGTGAAGACACAACCCACTTAGATCCTGTTTTAATATGCAAAAGGGACACTTCCTGAAATCTAGGCGTGTCAATTTCAGCATATACAAAAATGATCTCTCTCTCTCACACTCTTTCTCTATCGTTATAGCCACTTCTTGTTAGGAAAATGGTGCTGACAGCAGAGACATCAAAGAAGAAGATTAGGAAAAGCGACTTGTCAGATCTTTGAGCAGTGCAGGACCCAACACGTCCCACGGCATCCCATCTGTACGAGTGGCTCCCTTTTGACTCAACTGCCACGGCCCATCAGACTGGCAGTTCTGCTAGTCCCCTTTGCTCACACACATGCGCATATGGAAGTCAGTGAGAGGATCAATACACCATTGTGTGTCCTTGTTTAGGCAGTGAGCTGACTGCCCCTATACAACCCCAAGGGACCCCCAGGGCTTTAGCACCATCAATGAGGAATGCATTAAGCATTAGGATAAGTAGGCTATTTTTAAATATTTACCCCCCACCTTTGACTCAGCAGAGGGGGTGGATGGGGTGTTGTGGGGCGGGGGTGGGGGGGGCACCTCAGTCTAGGTTGCAGCCATACTCCCCCCCTCCCCCAAAAAAGGGTTAATGAAGCTATTGGTAAGGAATTATCTGCATGGATTACAGGGATGCCAAAAGTCAATTACCACTTTAAATTCATCTGATTCTCATCCACATCAACCCAAGAAGAAAAAAAAATCTATCTGAAAATAAATGCGTGCCACAGATCCAAAGCCATATCATGGATTTCCAATGATGTAAGGTCCCGGTACTCAACACTTGTCCGACAGGATCTGCCGGCCTCCCCTTTCTCTCTAATGTGTTCTACATGATTTTTAATGGTTGTCTGCTACTGTGTGACCTCAAGTACAAATACTAGCTTAGCCTCGGCATCTGCTTTGAACTGCAGCAGCCTGTAAGATTCCTGCTGTATTACTCAGAGAGGGGAGAAATGCTGTGGTGAGAGTGAAATAGCTGACACGGCCATGAGTGTCGTTGAAAGCACGTTTTTCGAGGGAAAGTCACCATAACATTGGTGTTAAGGGTGGTAAAAAAGGGTGGGATATTTCCAAATAATGGCAGTTGCTGCTAGTCTGTTCTTGTAAAGTACAGTACAGCTGTTAAGATGAAGGTTGCTAGATATTGAACTTTCTTCCTCCTAGCCCTGCTTTAAACAGATTGTCTTCTTTGTTTCAACTCAAAATACTAAAACTATTCAATGTTTACAGTTGTGTAGCAGTATCCTAACCTTTCATTTTTGAATTTTTACACACTCTGTGTTCCTTTCCAAGTGGGTTTTTAAACCTCTAGTCTAGGTTCTGATTCAGAAAGTATGAGTATTTTCCGACTCAATTAATCCCAGCGTAACATAGGAAATTGAATCGGCTTTTAGTAAGCTTCAAAACATCCGCAAACAATCAAAGTGGTTTTCCTTCTCTCTCATGTGGAGTACGTCACTTTGGAGTAGGATGTGGGAGGTCAAGGAAAAATCTCCCAAAAAAAGGGAAAAAAAAAAATGGAAGTGGAAAAGGAATTCCAGCTGTAGACTCCCAAGAGACGCTGTCTGCAACAAATGCTTTATCAGGCACACAGACTTACTACCACACAGACGGTGACACCCCCGCCCCCCCCCCCCCCCCCCAGACCCCAATATTTTAGGTACAATTTTTTTGGCGTTACTGTGGCACTAACCGGAAATTACTCACTACATTGTGCATGATTTGTCATAAAACCGTTCCTGTTTTAACACTGCCCCATCCTCCCCCCAACCACCAACCGTGACCACAGTAACAGTCATCCCAGACTTTTTTGTTTTTCTGAGCATGACTGGAGCACCCCCTTGTGGAAATAAATTGATGGGTTTTTTTTTTTTTGTCCTTCAGCTTTTCAAAACCCCCTAGCGATTACAACATTCCCCTAGTAACCTTAAACAAGTGGAACATTGTGTTATTCTGCGAGGGGTGTCTGGAGATAGAGGTCATTAGATCAGTCACATTTAGTGACACACAAATAACACTTCATAAAGCTGACGGGGACCCTTTGCCTGGAAGCCATCATCTGATGTAAAAATGTGTTCCATAGAGTTCAGAACCTTCCTTTGGCTATATGGAATGGCCACACAAATGGCAGCCACAATTGTACCTTTTGTACAATGTTTATAAGCTTTAATTGTGCAAATGTAGCGTAAATGTCTCATGACATTTCTTTTTTTGCACAACCCAGTGTTAAATAAGTCATGGGGGTTGCCCAATCCCAAACTCCTTTAGTGCTAAATCAGCAGTTTTGTTTTAGTTGCAGATGTGACAAAAGCCAGCTGGCTCTTGAAGTACTGCAAACTATGAAAGACTTTTTGGCTCCTGATACACACAAAAAGCAACTTAGAGGACAACAGTGACGTATGAATTTTCAATTGTTTATGTCATTTTAAAAATTGCAGAGGACAATCAAAATATAAATACATTTTTCCCCAGACACAACACGAGCTGTCCGAAGCACCAGACACCAACAGACATACAGAAAGATCAAGCAGGCTGCAACAACCCCACACACTAGTAGTTCACCCACCCACACCAATGCAACCCACCCACTCAACACACAAACTCAATCACCCACTCATACCTGTACAGACTTATGTACAAATTCACACACACACACGCACACACGCACAAACACACACACACGCACACGCGCACACACACACACACACACACCAACTCCTGATTTATTTGTGAAGGTGCCAAGACAATAAAATAATCCACAAGTGGCACCTTCTGTGCTCCTATGCGAGTGTTTTTGACCCCACAACCCAAGTTACTCCTGTGGTAGTGACTTCTTCTCCGGTTTAGACAGTAGGTCAAACTTTAGATGCGTTCTGTCCCATTGAAATTAGACCTTCACAGAAGTTTAGCAGTAAAATGAGATGGCCACCATCAGGGTCTGGACTGCCCACATTTTTTTAGTTTCTGTAAACAGGCAGCATCTCCATATAATAGCAAAAAAACACTGGTGCTTGATATTGTTGCAATCCTCAAAAATGTCTTCTTGAGAATGGGGGATAGTGGGTAGACAATATAACAATTTGGCTTCTTAAAGAGGAAAAAAACCTTAATACTCCAATTGATATGTTAGTGGGAAGTACTGAAAGCAAGAGACTATTCCTCTTTGGCCCAACAAGCCTTATCTCTCAGACTGGGAAGGGATGAGTGTTGAGGGTTTGGCGCTCAAATCAAATCTAACATGAACTGAGAAGAGCGTTGTGGCCCATGCCCTCGTCCCTTTACAGAAAAAAACTTGTTGGAACCAAAAACTGCATCGATTTTAATTACAGTTGAAAAAATAATAATAATTAAAAAAATGTTATGGCTACGAGGCCTTCCCCAACTCGATCTTCTTTTGGATGGCTCTTGCTGAGTGGTATATTAATGAGTCGATGAGTCCAGCCACTGGAATGCAAAACGAAATCAAATTAATTAAACAAAATGCTGGCATAATATTATTAATGTTGATGTGACACACCCAACAGATGTTTTAAAGTAAAAAAGTTAGTATGGGCACAGAATACATTACCTATGCATAATACATAAACCTCAAAATTATTATCGGAATTAGTTTTATTATTATCGGAATTAGTTCTTGGGCTCATTTATAGTTTAGTTCTTACCCTTCATAAATCTTTAACATATAATAAAAAATACTTCTATGAGTAAATCATAGAAAACTAATATAACTCACCTGTAAACACACCACCAATGATTGCACAAACTCCTGTTAGAAAATGAGTGAAAGACCTAAAAGACACACACACAGATAAAAATTACATACACATCAAAATGATACATTTTGTGCATCTTGAAAAATAAAATTAATGTGTGTGTGTGTGTGGGTGGGGACAAAACACCAGTAAAGTGTGCCATGCATATGTTGCATACCGTTGTTTTTCAGTGAATTTGACCATCATAGGAGAAAGTTCATAGAGCACAAAAACCCCTGGCAGTCCCTGGTCTCCAATCAGGCCGTTGGCCACTTTCTCATGACGAGTCACTGAAAACTGGTTTGTTTTCACCACCTGAGTGAGCCAAAATGAGTACAATTCTTCAGCACAAATGCTACATTAAAATATACTGCATAAAACAAGCAGAGATTTTATAACAATTTACAACACCACTTAGAGTAATGTACATTAATAGATTAATGATCAATTACCTCACCATCTCCTTTGACGTAGATAGTTGGCACTATTTTGACAAAATACTGGTACATCATGGAGGCTGGAATAATGATTGAGAATGTTAGATTGGTTGTTACAACACTTGTAGTTACCTGTGGAATACGAGAATGTACAAAGGATTTACTGGAGTTAGGTGACAGGGGGCGCTACTCAATTTTGTGCGCTTTCTATTTCCTCTCTTCTTACCAAAGTCCGTCTGCTTTCCCCAAGACATTTCCTCTCAAGTAATGGAGTCTCGGTAGAACGAGGCTATCTCTGACAGTATCTGAAAGTACATCAAGCTCACTTTCTCCTGCTTCACCGAAGGATCTGAATATAGTCTCTGAGACAAGGTAATTTTGCCCTGAAGTACCAAAAACATGTTCATGTGTATTTGGAGAGTACACGCGGAAATTATTGCTGGCTGTGCTAACTAGCTAGCTATCTATCTTGTGTTTTCAAGGCCAGAGATAGGTTACGAGGGAAACAAATTGCTTGCTGCTTAAAACAGTTAGCATTCAAAAAAGACCAACAAGTATGTTACTTGGTACTTAAACAACAATTTGTGTTTTGTTTGTTGATAGTGTCTGCGCAGTAATGACCGCATTTGTACTGGACATTATTAGCTATTCATGCTAGCATAAGTAGAAAGCTGGCTAAGTTGATAACAAACGTAGCCAGTCAGACACGGATGTTATGTAACCAGGTTTGATGGCAGTGATTATCGTGCATTATCGCCTCTAGATGCCGGTCGCCATGGGACCTTATGGACAGGCTCAGCCTAGCTGTTTTGACAGAGTGAAGATGGGATTCATGATGGGCTTCGCTGTTGGAATGGCAGCAGGTGCCATGTTCGGTACCTTTTCCTGTTTAAGGTGAGCTTTGCACATAAATGGACATTCGGACCTTCTCCTTAGCATTTTCTTAGATGTGAAAAAATAGTCCTCTAATTTGTAATTCATCACGTTCTGAAGAAGCGTTAATTTCAAGCGTGAATTCATAGAAGGTACAGTCAACCTAGAGCAACTTAGGTTTAAGTGCCTTACTCAGGGGCACAAAAGCGACATCCTGAGCTAGAACTCAAAGCCTTCTGGTATTGCCTTTAAAGCGCTGCCTGCTGACCACCAAAGCACCATCACAAACTTAAGTGCTCGCTGTCAGTGAAGGCCCCGCTAGACTAACTGCTACACAAATTAAGTTTAGGTGGTTACATAAGTGCAGTATTGGGTGGGGGGGAGATGTTACTGATGACTGACATTCTTTTTCCCCTTCCTAGAATTGGAATGAGAGGCAGAGAACTGATGGGCGGAGTTGGGAAGACCATGATGCAAAGCGGTGGCACGTTTGGCACATTTATGGCTATTGGAATGGGCATCCGCTGCTAGAGCCGAGCTCGACACCATCACATCATGCAGGACTTGTCAATATAATTTTGTACTTTTTTTTTCCCCTCCCAATGCCACCCTGATAATAATCACCCAGATGCTGGAGGAAAAGGCATTGAATAAAGACTGTGATTGAAAAACACCTGTGGCTTTAAGCAAAAGTGAATTGGGCTTGGCTTTCTCATCACAAGGTGAGGGGCCTGAGCTTGCTGTCTGTTTTAGACACAGAGTAGGTGATGGAATAAGATGGCAGTTACTCACCTTGTGGTGCTGCAACGTACGTTCCGTCCAGTGGATTGACAATGCCAGGGTAGTCTTTGCCAAAGGACAGGTGTTTGATCACGTGTGTCATATTTATCTGAAAAAACCAGACGGGACGCCAACAGTCAAATCTATCGGTCAAGTGATTCAACATTGGCATACAGACACATTACAGACGAAACCTGTATACTTACATTATCTAGTCCAAAACTCTGCAGGTCATGAACTGAAAAATAAACAAAACAAAAAATTGAACACAATTGACTTGACATTTGTTTTGGGTTTTTAGTAGAGGAGTTATTTTGCCGCTGTTTGAGATTTGATGAGAGCAATTTTAGTCACAAAAAACTGAGAATTGAAGCAGAATTTGTCATTTCTGACAGGACTCCAAAATCACAGCCATAGTGTTAGGGGAAGCTGAATAGTAAGCTTTAAAACTCATAGCAGAAGAAACACCCTTTACCATAGAGAAGCTAAAGCAGAGGTTAGGAATAATTAAATAGTTAAGTAACAAGGTAGTTCTAGATGGTCACTTTTTTTCTCTGAAGTTGTATAACTACAGTTCATGGTTCTGTGCTCTTTCTGAATTTGGGAATGTTCGTCAAATAGGTACGAGAACAAACTACAAAAAGGATTAACTTACTTTCCACAGCGTGCACTGCAGAAAGAAGAGAAAAAGAGTCACCACATGATTTGGAAACACAGGTAGGAGAGAAGAGAGAGGGGATGAAAGGGAAAAACTCTGGCCCAACAGGACAGTTGGTGAACACTGGTCGTTCCAGTGTGTTGAATGTTTATTGGCAGTATTAAGGACTAAAAAAAATAAATGAACTCCGTTACGCCGAATTTCACGTTCAAGCGGCTCATTGTCTCTTTTTTCTGTAGTCAACTATAAATGCTTGTTTCACTTCTTGCAAGATAATAGCCAGCAGTGGTTCCATACCATGTTACTTATGCTAACAGCAACTAAAAGTAATTGAGTAGATGTTAGTAGCATACGCTTAGTAGTGTTATGATGCTACACCCATTCAGAAAGAGATATATAGAGCAATGAGAGATACCAGACCAACTTTGTAGAGGAATACTGCTTAATCCATTTTAAACAGGTTTAAAGTGCCAAACTCGCAACATGCAAACAAAATAATCCCATTTTATAAGTGGGTTAATGAATTACTGTCACCCTCTCTGATCATGTGAAGCCATTTTTGACACAGACTGCAAGCCAAAGTTAGTGATTATATGGTCATTCATTAACTCACATATGCCCATAACATCAACACAAGAAAATGTAACCGGTGTTATAAACCATTATTGTTTTTATAACTCGGTTTCTACAGCTTAAGACTACATGGATGTACATGATGATGGGTTGTGGGTTAATGGACACCACAAAAGATAAAGGAAAGAGGCACTGACACAGGGAAAAAGACAGCAAATGAGGCGTAGAAAAGGGACGGAAGCAAGCCTTGGGAGTTATGGTATTCACATGTAAGAACATTGCTTACAAATTCTACGGCATTCTCAAATATGCATTGTACGCAATATGAGCATCAACTTACCAGCTTTTACCTCCTCAGTCATCAACTTATTCACCTATTGTCTGTTAGCTATGGGCAAAACCCCTATATACCAAAGCATGTTCATATGGTCTCAGGCACCAATGATAGACAAATCCAGTTCAGTTGATGAGTCTTCACTGCAACGTTATCAAATGGCCTATTTTAGGAGCCAACTGTCCTGATGACTGTGTAATTATACCTAGCCATGAATAGAAGCTTATGGTAACCAGTGTGTCACAATGATTTATGGGTGTACGAGACCAGAAGGGACATTTGATGTAGAGGGAAGTGGATGAGGACTGAGGGCTCATTTTAACACGGCTTCTCTTACCATGGACGTGAGATTGCTGAAAGCTTTTGCCCGGAGCAAAATGGAAATTTCCAGCCACCTTTGTGAGGAAGAAAACAACATTTTTGATAAAAAGAAAAGTTTCACATAACTTCACTTCAGTCAAAGTCAATTGCTACCTTTATGTCTTTTACAAGGATAGAGTGTGTAATTTGCCCAATTTATATGTCTTAAATGCAGCCATACACCACCATAACCAATGGCAGCATTGTATTAGGATACATAAAGAGGAAGTGTAAGCTGATTGGCTGTTGAGTTCCAAAACACTTTTTGCCAGACTACAAAGTTTTCTTAATATCATGAACAAAAAACAAAACCAAGCTTATATGCTGTTGTTTGCCAAGTAGAACTATGAATAAATAGGTAAACGTTAATGTGAATGGGGAATGACATGCCCACCTTGTTGACTTCCAGGAATCCGAACACTTGGCAGCCCTCATTCTTCTGTTCCTGCATCTTCTGACTGAAACCCTCCCTCTTGCACTGCACTATGGTGTCCGGAGTCTTAAAAGCCCAGCCTCTCCGTCGGTATGCCTCCCTCACATCATCACAAGAATTACAACATCTGTCCAACGGATAAATAAACAAATAAATATACAACATCTAGGAATGCACCTTAACATTCTTTAGGTCATTACATGTGTTCAATTTATGAAAGCTACCTCTGGGTAACCTCAATGCATTGTCACCTCTTAACACAATTGACAAAACAGTATCAAATGGCAATGGACTATATGCGCTATTGTAAGTAAAGTAGGTAAGACAGGAATGACGGTGTGTGGAAGTGGCCCCACAACTTTCAGACACGCCCCTGATTGTGATAACTAGCAAGTAGTATTTCAGGACAGGAGAATGCTGTTCTACCAGGAGAAGAAGCAAGGACACTCACTTCAGGTCTTCTGTCTCGGCTCCGTAACAGCTTTCACAGCGGTCCGGGTCTAACTTACTTGCGTCAAACACCTCTTCCCCCTCACCTTCCTCATTTCCTAAATCTAAGGACAGGATACACAATATGTTACGTTAGCATGTTGAGAAAGAGAATGACCTCAGTCGCTGCCAACCGAGATGTCACAAATATCTAAAAATGAGAAAGAAAAACTAGCCAAAGCCATGTTAGGACTGTTACTTGACAGTTACCATGTTTGTCTGCCTCAGCAGTCACAGGATTGCCATCCTTGTCTAGCCTTTGTTTAAACAGGTTGTGCTCTACATCTAACTGCTGCTCTCCGGCGACATCCATAGCATCAATACTGAGATCTGTGAGAGAAAACAGATGTCGAAATGAGGGTGGAAAAAAACTTTACACACTACTTAAGCATAACAATCTTGTGTGACGAGGTTGGTTAAACTTACAGACGCAAGGCATATGGGGGAAGATGACATCTATGTTAATTTTTAGCTTGTCGCCCCTTGATGTGTCCACGAACAACTCTGGATGTACCTTAAATTCCCAACAAAAACATGTTCTCGTTAATATGAAATTAGAGGGAACAGGGTCGTGTGCAGTTGTGCGTTTCATTGTTATGATTAGTTAAACTGTTACTAACCTCTTTAGTTAGATAGTACTGCAACTCGGAGAAGAACAGGATCAGCATTATCAGACCACTTATGATGGTCACTGTTGTAGAAATAAATGGAGGAATGAATGAAACGATAAAGCCTGTCTAAAATGCACCCAAACAGTATTGTTTTCAATAGTTACAAGACATCGTACATCATGCCTTAGTAGTAATGTTAAAACGGCTAGCCTAGCTGTTCAACGTTATTCCGAACCAATACAAACTGACTGCCGCTACTGTGCTACTATGCAAGCTCACCATGATATTACCTTTTAATTTTGGGCAAAAAAATACGTCATATAAGATTTACCTGTGGCACCACCGCATGTTTTCACCCTAAAATCCTCAAGAGTTTTTGGATACGCGTCAAATTGTTTCAGTTTATTAAGTGTATCCATCTCACACCGACCGCAAAAATTACCGTCACACCAGTTCCCGCATCAGATGCACTTCCGGTACACAGGTTAGAGTGCCATCCAATCAGTGCTCACCGCGTATGCAGACAGTGCAGACTGTGTAGATAGCTTGAGAATGTTCGATGAAAATACTAAATACGAAGTTGAGATAATAAGCGGATTTATGTTTGAACCACCCGTGAGATAAACACATCCAACGAATCTGTTAGATTTTGCAGATTACATGTGTATTTTAAGCATTATACGGGAAATGTGTACGTATGATCTCGGAAGGGAAAGGCTGGTGTGCTATTTATGACAAAATTAAAAGTGTTATCAGACTGGCTTTAGTGCTGTTAAGAAAATTCTGGCAATTACTCATAAAATGGTCTTGATATGTCACCAGAGATTAAGGAAACCTATTAAATTGAATACTGAATTCACCGACAATAATAGTACTGCCAGATTATTCACATTTACAACCTGTTCGTGCTGTTTGTGTTTTTTATTGTGTTTTGCCTATTGCCTCTGAAGGGGTGACGGCCTTTACCCCATTTGTATATTAATTACAGTATCAGTTTTTGGCACCTATATCCTACACATTGCACCTTTAAATAAATCTTTGAGTAGATTTCAACTTTTCTCCTCAGTTTTACCACCTTATGCTACTGCATTCTGAAATTCAAATATCAAATACCAAATATCTTGAATTTGTTTAAATTTAAGTTGTAGCATTCCGTCCTCCTGTATTGAAACATTGGGGAAAAAAAAACATTACAGTCACCCTTACTTCAAAATTTCTTACTTCAAAGTGGAAGAGCATGAAACGACACACTGTATGGCATAGTTAATTTTAAGACTTTTAATGCACATTATCACACGTTTGTTTTGACCACACATTATGCAAAAATATATAACAGAGGAGAAAAACTAGGCTTATATTTATATAAAATCATTGAATAAAAAATATACCTGGGAGGGTATTTCAATAATCCTTAAGAGAGAGAGTTCCATCTGTGGGCCCCTTAAAGGCGGAGTGGTAAGAGAACCGGAGTTCCTAAAGGGACCCTATAGGCTAGACACACCATGATTCTAAAGCAGTAAATATTTCATAACCTGAGCTGGAAACAAACACTGAAGCTGAGAACTACGAACCCCATCAGTAGGAACAAGTGCACGTACATCTTCTGTGATTTTTTTTTTGTGTGGAAGCAAACTAAGGCTCTCTGTGGGAGATCCCTTAGCGTGTCAAGAGCACAGGCGTGCAATGTGTGGTGCGCAGTAAACATTATTCCAGTGTCTTGCTGTGTACATACTTAAATACTTCTCTGATAGCTGTGAAACTACAGTCCCTCACAGGGTTGAGGACAAATGCATACTATTACAAATACCACAATTGCTGCAACATATCTTTGTTGTCCTGTCGAATAGTAACATTACTAACACAAATAGCATCAAAACTTGTCAGGTATTTCAAGCTTGACAGAAGCCAGCCTTTCAGTGCCATATTACAAGAGCACTACAGGTTATACGCTTGTCGAATGTTTAATGTGTCCCTCAGCATCAAGTCTCGGAGTCTCCACAGCGCGTCAGCCATTGTGGTATGCGCTCCTTTGCTCTTCAGCCAATGGGAGGGCAGACGGCTCTCCTGTTCTTTGGTCAAACGTGCTTCTCTTCTAGTAGCTGTTAGAGACATATTGCATTGTATTAGACTTAGGAGACTTACAATGATACATTTTTAAGAGTCATGACGACTAAGCCAACACATCTTAGACTTAGGAGAGTCTTTTTATTCAAAGCGACTTATAATGAAAGAAAACAACCAATCAAGGTCAGGTAGCTAATAGATACATTTTTAAGAGTCCTGACGACTAAGGCCAACACGACTTACTTTTGAGAGCCTGGTCCCATTTGCTGATGGTGGAGGAGTCTGCCCGCAGGCCCTCGATGTACTTCAGGTAGGCCTCCGAGTGCAGCAGGCGCTGGGGTTTGGGTGGCGGGGCCACGAACATGGGGGTGCTGGGCTGCTGGTGTGCGGGGACCCCCATCTGGACCTGGCCAGGGTACGGAGGGGGAGGCTGCTGACCAGCAGGGAAGCCACCCATCTGAGGACAACCAGAGTGATTAGCAGCAATCTCAGTCATGTTGCACACAAACACACGGACACTAAATGCTATCAGTAATAATAATAACACAGACAGAAACCAGATAATATTACTATGGTAAACACACACACAAACCAAATGTAATTATCATCACCCTCAGTCATGTCACACACACACACACACACACACACACACACACACACACACACACACACACACACACACACACACACACACACACACACACACACATTTTTGCTTTGTAAACACACTCCCACTGACACACACACACATATATATATGAACCAGATGCTGGGCTGGTATTTGTAGATAATGTAAATAAACAGTACACAGACATTGCCTGAAAACAGTATGCAGAGACTGCAAGTGGGAGATTACCTGCATGGGGTAATGGTTACCAGGGCCTGGACTGCCGGCCATGCCGTTAACTCCTGGTCCCATCACGCCTAAACCAACCATACCAAATAAATCAGGAGTACACATCACATTCACTGAAATTCAAGAAACAGTAATTATTAGAGAATTATTAGACAATAGACTTTACGATTAGAAATTCAATTAATAATTAGTGAATTCAATTAACATTATATAAACAGCAGTATTGTGTGCTTGTTCTGGCTACAATTAGAAATCAGACCATGAGAACTGTGGATGAACACGGCAGATTATCTGTGAGAAGGTGAGTTAGTAGTTGACAGAGACCCTCTTACACAATACAGAATAAATATTAGCAAAAGTCATGCAGTGTGGTTCTCTTGATCTAATGGTGTAGTTATATTAGGTGTAGTGTTCCATCTTCACAGAGATCACCAATTTGGGGCCTCAGTGAACGCCTCCATACCAGGTCACGAGACCACCAACCATCTTTAAGCGGAGCCCCTCAGTTGATGGGCAAGCCTTTGCCTTTTTTAACCACTGCTTTACCACACAACCAGGGTTGAGCACAAGCCATCAGAACAGGAGGAGAAGGATAGGTTTGACACTGCGACCTGGCTGACTTCTAAGCTTTGCTCCTTACCCGGGTGTGGCATGCCAGGGTAGCCAGGCATGCCCGCCGGTAGCTGGTGCTGGTGGGACAGCGACATGGGCACCCCCATGGGATGAGGTGGCACACCGCCCATGCCCATCATGCCCTCAGGAGGAGGGCCCTGCATTGGCATGAAGGGTGGGCCATAAGCTCCCATCATGCCTTGGGTGAGGAAAAGAGGAGAGACAACAAACAAGATCCATGCACTGACGATCATGCAAATGGCTCTGGAGAGATCATGCACTATGAAAACATGGCATTATCAGTTATCTACTTTACAAGAGCAATGGGAGTTAAAAACAGTTCATGAATAAAAAAGGACTGAACATGAAAAGTGAGGACAGAGCAAAATGGAAATGTGCTTTTTTTTAAACACCTATTAGAGTTAATACAGTGATGCAGTCATGCACTTGTTTCTACAACGCAGGCAGTTGCAGCATTTTGAAATGGTAAAACAAAACACCATCATATTTACAGACACAACACCCTATTAAGATGCACTGGCTAAGATTTACAAACACTTGTAAAAAGGTCAAGCAGCGCCCTGAGTGCACGAGAGGAAGGAGAGGATGAGGATGAGGAGGATGAGGAGGTGGAGGGGTAAGGGGTGAGGGGGTGAGGGGGAGTGGGGGTGTTGGAGGGTGCCCAAAACGCTGGCTCTGTCTCTGAGGGTACAGGGTGTTACCTGGCATGGGTGGCATGGCCTGGTTTAGCATCCCCATAGATGTTGGGGGAGGCACAACCCCCATAGCCCCGACTGGGGTACCTTCTCTCGGGGATGCCGCCTGCTGGGCTGCCCTCTCACGCTCCTGCTGCTCCACCAGTTTGGCTGCTCTCTCTAAACATATACACACAAACATTTTTTTATGCTTTTATTATATTGTCCTTTGCTTTTATTTTTGTTAAGCACATTGAACTGCCTCTGTGTATGAAATGCGCTATACTAATAAACTTGACTTGACAAACAGACACACACACACACATACAAACAAGGACACACACAGACACACGCAAAAACAGACACAGACACACAATTACTTGAGCCGTTATCAGACATGCACTTAAATCCTTTTCTGGTCATACTCCATATAATGGACACTGTCGGTCCTGTACAGCTCTCTCAGTCATAATTATTCCAGTAGGCTTTCACCTGTGCGAGCCAAACCCACCTTCATACTCTGCCTTCTTGGTGCCCTCCAGGTTCCTCCACTCGGTGCCCACCAGGCGGCTCAGCTCGCCGAAGGAGAAGTCGGGGTGGCGGGCCTTGATGACGGCACGCATCTCACTGCTGAACAGGATGTAGCCGCTCATGTTGATCTTCCTCTTGGCCCCCTCCTTCTTGGACAGGCCCTTCATCTTTGGGGTGGACTGAGAGAAGACATGGGTTCAATCCTCTGTGAGTAGTACACTCATGTGCTTGAAGCAGAGACAGCTTTAGGCCAGCTTTTGTGAATAAATTTGGGCCAGCTTTTGTGAATTAATTTACACCATAAAAAACACAGTCTGTTTCACAATGAGGATAACATGAATATAAAAATCATTGATGTGATAATCACCATGTAAACAGACTTGTGAGCTGCATGATCAACTGCCACTTTCATGAGTAGATAATTACATTAGTTCAAATTGAAATTTTGATAAAAAAAGAAATCGATCTGTGCAGCCCTGCATAAGACCTTGATGAGGTCAACTATGGTGTGGCTCTTCATTGAGTGTCATAATATCACATTAAGAACAACAAGATTCCAGTACCTGCGGTGGTGTGTAGGGCATGTCTATGTCGCTGGCGATGGACGTGTGCATCTGGGGCATGGAGGGTGTCTCGGGGGCCTCTTCATCTTCCTCCTCCTCCATGTCATCCATCTCCTCGTCAGCATCATCCATGTCTGCAAACTTGGCCTCCAGCTCATCAATCTTCTTATCGAGAAGTGGAGATGGCTCCTTCTGAGGAACAATTGGCTTTCTAGAAGACAGCAGCAATATAACACTGAAAATTCTGTTCATGGGTTTTGGAACGTAGTTGAAAGGCCTGTATTGTTCTGGATTCAAAGATGACGGTTCTGAAACAGCGCAACAGAGGAATGTATGTTATGACAATAAAGGCTGCCTCCTCAGAGGAGCTCCCCCGGTGCATGCTCTTGTGTTTAGTTAGGTGTCACCCACCTACTGTGTTCTTATCTATGCCCTGCCAACAGCTGGTGCTACACAGGTCACCTCCTAAGGTTTGCCGGTAGTGTGGGACAGTGGACTGTCTGCAGTCCCCTGTCCCCAAGATAACACCTCATTGTTTGTTCTTAACAGACACCCAACTCCAGTTGATCACTGACCAACTGGCATCAGGCTGGGTATTTAAGGGAAAGTTAGTGAAAACCTCTTTGAGTTTTCTTTCTGCTATGACGCTCCCACACAATGTGTGTATCTCTCTCTCACCCTCTCTCTTTCTCTCTTGTTTGGGGTTTTGTTTGATTTCTTTATATCTCTGGTTTATTCAGCCATTACAGTGAAACTGTGTTAATTGTAACTGTTAAAACTTTACCATTCATATATATATATCCTCGTGTGCCATGCCATTACTGTGTTATTAGCGCTTATGCTGTAGGGTGATATTGGAGGTAATCTTATTATTTCATTGAGTCAGACAAATATTGTGTTACTCTAATATTCGCTCTTCTAATGCATATGCCTATGATTATTCTATCCTGTAAGTCCAGAAAACCTTCGGCCACATGCGAAAACCTTCGTCCACACTCAGTTCTGTCATTGGTCTGAGAAAGTGGATCCTTACAGGCCAAAAGAATTTTTATGTGCAATATACAAACAAATGGTATGGTGCAATATACAAGAAGATGGTCTTCCAGGTTTCTTTTCAATTACTATTATTATTTTTTTGAAAATACAACACGACTCCTCCACATACCTAAAGTAGTAGACCTCATCCTCTACCACTTTGGCTGAGAGGGAGAAGCGCTTGAGCCCCTTGAACTTTTTCATCTGCTTCTCACTCTGGATGTAGCGGCTCTCACACACCAGCACCTCCTCTTCGGCGTACTCTGTGGGCCGGCATGACAGGAAGTCCTTGAATGAGGACACCACACATTTGCCTGTTGAAAAATCAGAAGAACGGAGGGTTAGAGACATCAAAACAGACCATTGAAAGATTATGAAGGTATGAGTCACTTCGATGAAGACTACAGGCAACCAATGGAGCTATTAAAATCTTATATTCTGATTTATAGAGAACCTGTGCAAAGTGTTAAGCGTTCAGAGTATTAGAGGGCATTACCCATGATGCAGCCCATGGGGAAAGTTTCTTCTAGACTGGTTAGGAACACCTCCCTCTTGTAAAACATCTTGGTGGGTTCGTGCTCGGTCTCCGCGGGGTAAATAAAGATGGGTCCAAAGAAGAATGTGGCTCCATTTTGCACCCACATCTTCTCAATCCTGTCAGCAGAAAAAAACCACACAGACAAAGCCATTAGAACTGCAAAACCTCAGAGGCTATAAGTATCATCTTAACTGGCACACTGTTGATAAATGGTCCAATAGCCAACTTAACTAACCTTCCAATTCTGGATCGCGGCAACCCATGTGTCCGAATAAAGACACAATCTCCAACCTTTAGCCACAAGTTGTTGACATGCAACTGGTCAAAATACTGACAGCCTGGGTCCCCATTGGGCATCTCAACAGGAACATCTTCCCTTTCCTATCCAGAGGTGAAAGGTTATGCATTCAGCAATGTTGCCTTGATTAAAAAAAACTGATGCAGATTAAGATATCATTGAATAAGGATGCACATTTTTGCACATTCCAAAAAGAATGCATTCTACAACAATGTAAGATTGTAAAATTCCACATTATATACTAGGGAGCCCAACATTCTTTAGAACTTTTATCTTCACAACATGTCAGTGTGACGGAACACCCTTAAAAGGTGGCCATACTGACCTTCTCTATGAATCCGCCGACGCCATTTTCTACGGTTTCTGCCAGCTTGTCCTGGTCACGCTTTGAGGCACTCACAAACATGGAGGCCACACGGACCACAGGCATGGGCACATCACGGGGAACCAGCCTCACCAAGCTGGCTGTCCACAGCTTGATCTTCTTGAAGGACTTGCTTTTGGCGGTGTAGCGGGACTCGCACACAAACACATCTTCTGGTCTGTAGCCTTCAGGATGAAGCTTGAAGTAATCCTAAACAGAAATAGCGTAAAAGTTAATCTACTGCCTCCCCCTAGCCATTGCAGGACAGATAATCTAGAGAACATTTTCATTTAGCTCAGTCACATATTCATGTTAATTCAGCTAAAGAAATGCGCATCTCTGCATTAAAAATGGGCATATTTGGATCAGCTGCGGCATCAAAACTTAGGTCACCAGGGCAATCTTAATGAAAAAAGACACAAATGCAAATACATGCTAATAAACAGTTTCAATTAACCTTAATGGCATTATACTATCTGAGAAATTATTTTCTCAAATTCATTCAAGTCTGCCAGATAATGAAAAATGTGATGCACAAAATCAGCGGCTTTACCTTGACAAACATCACCATGCACTTGCCCATGATCTTGCTGACCGGGACGCGGTTGCAGTAGTCGCTCTTGAACACCTCCTTCTCCAGGAACTTGCGGGTGGCCAGGTGGAACGTCTCCCCGGGCCTGTAAAACCAGCAGCCATACAGCCACTTCTCTCCTATGGCGTGCAGCGAGACATGGATCATTAAGATGGAATGAGAAAGAAAATAAAATCACGGACTTTGCAGAATGGCTCAGAGAAGTTAGGAAGAGTTTGAGGTAAGCGGAGAGACACTTTTGCCACTGCTAGCAGGATCAATGACATAAGAAACAGGAAGGTACAGACATGAGAAAACAAGAAAGGAATAAAAATAAGAATAACAAAGGAAAGAGGGAGAAGTAGAATGGAGAGGAACAAGGAGAAAGGAGAAGATAGAAGTAAGAAGGAAAGGAGAAGACAGGATAGGGGAGGAGAAAATCGGAGAGGAAAAGAGGAGTGAGGTGTGGAAAAAGCAGGAAAAAAAGAGGAGACAAGAGTTTAGAAGAGTGCATATGTCTGAAAGATGGGTCTGGAGCAACGTTGGGGGTGCCAAGAGGGTTGTAAGGTGATAGGGAGGATGTGGACGAGGAGGAGAGAAGAAGCAAAGACACAGGCAGAAAGGAGTTGAATGCTTACCTGTCTCATCCTCCCACAGCTTGTCAATGCAGACGATGTGGGGCTGCAGGTTGGCCTCGGCCGGCTGCACATACACATAGTCGCCCACCCTGTAGGTGCTGTTGTCAAAGCTGCAGTCCTGGCTGTAGGAGCTACGGGGTCCAGCTGGATCCTCTACCTTTTCCTCTTCTACAAATTAAAACACACACACACGCACAGCATGCGATTACAACCATCGCTCTACTGCTTGAGTGCAACAACTTGTACCCCAGAGTTCTCCCTTCCAACAGTTTTACTGATGACTTACTCAACTTATAAACAAGAGGCAAATATAGAAGTTTCAGTTAAATGGATTATCCACTTAAATGGATTATCCATTGCAGCAGACTATTATACAGATGCTCAGATTATCAATGAGCCATCTGTTAGAACTTTAACTACAATGTATGATAATGGTTAAGGGATGGGTTTGGCTAAGAATTAAGTAGAATTTCAAGAACTCATATATTAAGTCTGTATGTGAGCCTCACCTTTACTCTCCTCCTCCTTCTTCAGCCGGTCCTCCTCAATCTCCTTGGGCAGCTTCTCCCTCTTCTCCTGGTCCACGTCTGAGTGGAGGTGCTTGGTGGTGTAGCTGAGGGCTGGAGACATGAGGATCTCCCCGTTCTTGCACAGCTCGTCACGGATCTTGACAAAGAAGTGCTGCAGCTCCACAGAGTCCTCGAAGATCTCAGAGTCGGTCCTAAAAGGGAACAGTAGACATTGTTCATGAAAAACGTTTCCATTGAAAGCTATGATTTTGACAGAAACATGCTATCATGTGGTAAAAAGGAAGCAAGTTTTAAGTTTTTCTTTTAGGTCGGAATGTCATGGCTCTCTCTACTTTGCCTCTGACTATATTATTTTCCTTGTAGTACTGTTAGCTTTTATCAATGCACTTCATTACCTACTTAATGATAAGATAGGCTATTGTAGCTCTCTTAGAGAGAGCAAACACCTAAAGTGTTTTTTTTCCTCAGGGTGTTTTCCACACCACATACCAGATAAAAATGACGATAACAATAGTACATAATTCTAACTTTAACTAGCTTATAATAACACATGTCCAATAACACACATCAACTAACTTGACTCCATTAGGAAGAACAACAATTCTAAAGTGCTTCGCCTCATGACAAAGAGAAGCCAAACTGACAGTGTTATGAAGGTTGGGACAGACCTGTTGATGCGGCGAGCCCTCTCCAGCACCTCAAACACATGCTCCTGTAGGACGTCCAGGCGACGGTAGCGTCCACGCTCCACGTTGGCACGCACCAGCTCCAGGCTCAGCGGCGGCTCATCGGGCCTCGAGGGGTCCACGGCCGGCACCTCTGCCAGGGAGTCGCTGTAGCAGCGGCCCTCGTCGTCCTGGTGACCCATGACCGACACAAACAGGTTCCGGAGCAGCTCGCGCACCAGAGGAGCCGCCGTAGCCCCTGCTCCTCCTCCCCCGGAGCCTCCACCTCTCCCGGGGACCTCGTCGTCCCCGACCCCCTCGTCCTCCTCCTCCAGGCGCCGCCGTGTCTCCAGGAGCTCACGGTGCAGCAGGAGCGCGTCGCGGTAGATGAGCGACTCGGGCTCGTTGTAGGTGCAGGCGTTGTGGAACATAAGGGCGAAGTCCTCGGCCAGCGCGTCCACGTCCTGGTAGCGTCCGGCGGCGATGTGCGAGCGGATGCGCTCCATGTCCACGGGCCGCTTGATGGCGGCGTAGTAGTCGGGCAGCTCGGCGCGCGACGGCAGGCGCAGGAAGACGGTGCTGAGGCGGCGGCCGCGGGCGTCCGTGAAGCTGCGCACGGCCTCGTACAGCTCGGACAGACGCTGCTGCAAAGGGGTGGTGTGGGAGCGAGACTTCTTAGGGGACGCTCCGCCTGCACTCCTGCCTGTAAACATATGTGGTAAAGTGAGTTAGGTCTGCACAATTGCACAATTTTGTGCTTAAATGAGCTACAATTTTTTTAGCTGTTTTTTGACAGATACTCATTTTTAAATTGATTTGTGATGTGATTTAAAGTAGGTTGTGTCAAATTTCACTTTTATAATTGTAAAATATCTTCAAGTTGTGCCATATCTGATTGGTGAGCATGCCTAATGCACAAGAACCACAGAAAAGCTGATAGGTTACACAAGGAGAATGAGATGAATGTAATAATGATTTATTTTGACAGATACTGTAATTGTACATTTATATGCAATGTAATTAAAAGTAGTTTGTGCCAAATTTCAGTTTTATATTCTAAATATCTCTTTAAGTTGTGCCATGTGTAATTGATGAGCCTGTCTGCTGCACAAGAACCACAGAACAGCTGATAGGTGAGCTTCATTGCCTGTTACACAAGGAGAATGAGATGAATGTAATAATGATTAATGTAACTAAATTAACCATGCCTTTGGGGACTGTGAGCTCCAAAATTAATTGCAACCTCTGTGATTAGATAACTGTATGAGTTCAAATTGTGTTATCAATTTAAAAATCTATGAATTATTTCCAGCCCTAAATGGATGCTCATAGGCTAATGACACAAAGGCGCATTCAAATCTAATAATGCAGAGGTTTTTTTTTTTGCTTATGTACACACTTACGTAATTTCAGTTTGGGAGAGCCCATGTCATCATCCTCCGGCACTGGTCCCAGCTCCTTCTTCTTGTCCTTCACAATCTTTTCCAAAATGTCTGCATCATTGTATACCTGTTAACATACAAACAAAACTAAAACAATGAATCCCCATACAGACTTTGATTTCAGTCAATGCTTACTCACATGTGAAATTGTGAAGCATGGACAAATAATTACTCTGACTCACACACACAAACACCTGTAGGCTATGGTAATTGAAAGGAACACACACACACAAACACACACACACACACACACACACACTTCCGTCTAGGTGGTGTTTCCACAGTTTAACACACTAAGCCATACCATACACTAAGTAGCCTTCCTGGCGTACCTGGGAGCCCTCTTCATTGTAGTGGCGGGCATTGCGGAACATTAGCTTCATGTCGTCTACTAGCAGGTCCTCGTTGGCATAGCGCTCGGTGCGGATGTTGTGCTCGATGGTGCGCAGGTCCATGGGCTGCACGATGACCTGGTAGTAGTCGGGGTAGTCCTTCTTGGAGGGCTTCACCATGAAGAGGTCACAGAGGCGGCGGCCGGAGCCGGCCTCGCGTGCCTCGGTCACGGCCGCGTACAGAGCCTTCATGCGGTTCTTCTTGGTGTTCTTCTTATGGCTACGTCACAGACCCCCAGAGTTAGGCATTATGGGGGCAGTTCAGGGATTGCCAAATGCTTACTGTGCTAGCTCCTAGTTTAAATCCTGTTTAGTTTAACTCAAGGAGGATATTTTTGACATTTTAATAACTAATCATATTCTTAGAAGAGGCAATATTTCACACAGGCCGACGGATGCTGTAATGGGTGCTCAAATGTTAATGTTGAGATTTACCTTTTTCTCTTGGCACTGCCGGTGTCAGGTGGTGTGGACAACATGCTGTCTCCATCCTCATCTCGCACCTCTCTCTTCTTTATCTGAAGAAACAACAAAAATGTAACTTTAATTTTTAATTTAACCACTTTTAATTATGACTTTTTCCCACATAGTTCTGTGAAGAAGGCATTGAAATACACAAATTAAGCTAATATCTACAGAAAGAGATGGGGAGGACTAAGAGCCAGCCAACCTGAAGAATCTGCTGGAGCCTCTGGGCACGTTTGTAGATGCTGGAGTTGGGCACGTTGTAGCGCTTGGCGTTCTCAAACATCAGGTTTAGGTCCGAGTCCATCTGCTCAGTGCCCTCATACTCCCCATTCTTCATTTTCTCCCTGCATATTTCAATCGAACACATACATAATTATACATAATGTTTTTTTTTTTCCAAATTAACTGCATACAAATTGTTTATTTGAGCTTTTTGTGGAAATAAAATAATAATAATAATAAAATAAAATAAATGCCTTTTACCTGACTAAATCTTTCTGATGAAAGTAAAAAATAATAGAAAATGTAGAATACAGAGAAATACATATAGGAAAAAAACTGCCATAATGCACAAAACTGAACAAAAACTACTGCAACCAGAAATGGACCATCACTACTGCCAAGATGCTGCTATGCTTCTTGTTAAGACATTCTTTTCATGCAAAATAAAAGCTAAAACCCTCTTTTCAACAAAAAATCGTCTAATCTGATCTCTCCGCAGTCCCTACCTGATCTGCTGCAGGGAGATGGGCTGCTTGATCTGCTGGTAGTAGTCGGGGTACTCCCTGCGTGAGGGCAGCTGCAGGAAGGGCTCGGCCAGCAGCTGGCCCTGGGGGTTGCGGGCGCCGCGGATGGCCTGGTACAGCAGGAAGACCGGGTCCCCTGAGGACATGCGCGAGTGCCCGCTCTCAGCCTCCGCCTCGCTGGCATCGTAGCGCACGGAGCCTGTGGTGCAGCACAGCGGGGGGGGGGGGATCACTCAGTGTTAGAGAAGAGAGAGGCAAGGGGGGGTGGCCACTCAGTGTTAGAGAACGGGAAGCAGGGGGGCACAAATCTCCAGCATGTGTCCTTTCTACAGGCGCAGATAGACACTGGCAGATATTGGTGTAGATAGGCTAAAAAGCTGCCCTCAGCATTAGGCAACGGAAGCTAGGCAGCACACCTCTCTTGACATTGGGTTGACTTTGGGTACTTAATAAAATAATAATAACGTTACTATTATTATTATATTTAGAATTATTTTTGTATTATTATAGATGCTGTAGACAGGCAAATACGGGCATAGATATGCGTAACAGGCTGGAAAGCATATAGGGGATTTTGTTTTAAACAGTACCTGCAAGCATGGAGTCCTCATCGCTCTCTGAGCCACCCTGCAGAGCCAGTGTGATGGCAGATAGACGATCTCCCTGAGCTGATCTACGGTTTCTGGGAGAGCACACACACACACACACACACACACTTAAATCACAACACCCCAATAACCCTCCAATGCTTTTCTGCATTTTAGTCCCATGACAAATTAAGGGTAGCCACTGTACATCTGGTGATGTCACGAGTGCAATATGTTGGTGTTTCCATGTGCGTCATTAAAATAACTGCCAGTGTCCTTGAAGTGTACTTCAAGTGGTACAACAGACATAATAAACTACCCTTATCCCACACCAGAGAAGCCACATCAGCGGACATACCAGAGCAAAGAAAGTGAGTGCACTAACCACCTAGGACAGTTTATCGACTCGACTTTAATTCTGTGATGTCAAGTCTGAGAACCTTTAATAACAGTCAAGGGCAAGCTAGCTGCTGCTACATAAATGCTGTATGTCTCTGTGGTGAACAGCTAAAACTGATAAAATATTACCTTATGCGAACACTGGTTTTTGTGGGCTCTGCTTGTTCAAGTTCAGTCTTTCTTTGAGCGAAGATTTTCTTAATGGCATTTGCATCCTTGTTAAAAAAGAGAGATAACAAGTTATTTTTTTTCAGTTAACATCAGTACAAAATGGCTGATACTCCACTTTAACCAGAAACTACATGAGGGAAACACTTACCTTGAAGACTTGGGACCCTGGTTCATTGTAGGTTTTGGCATTTTTTGCCAGAAGATCAATGTCCTTCGCCATGGCATTAACACTTTTGTAATAACCCAGCTTACAAAAAAAAGAAAATAATATTTTAACATAACATTTTAATATCAAGGGATGTCTGAGTAATATTACTTGGAAAGAATTACATATTAATTCATTATTTACATTTTGATCGACCACACATCAAATGTTAATAGCAAATGTAAAGAACAGGCAAAAACAAGAAGCCAAATTATTAGCCATAACATTCCATCTGATTCTCAAAAGTATATCTTCACGTACCTGTATCTTCTGAGCAATGGAACGCAAGTCAATTGGTTCCTTGATTATGGCATAGTAGTCTGGATATTGCTGTAAAAGAAATATAGTTGGTATGATAATGGAGCCCAAGCAGGAAATGGTAACTCATTTACACCACATTTTACAGCACAGAGCTAATTCTTTTGTGCGGTTCAAGAATGTTCTAAGCAAAAAAATAAATGTTAACATGTTTGTAAAAAGGGTTTTGAAGTAAAGAGAAGTGATTTGATCAGATGTTGTTTTATCACTTTTTTCTATATGGGAACAAGGCATATAAACAACATACAGTACATGTTAATGGATTGCCTACAGGTTGTGAGAGACCCTACCAGTTTGGAAGGCAGCTTCTGGAAGAGCTCACTGATGAGACGGCCTGAGGGGTCTGCGTAGGAGACGATGGCTTCCAGCAGCTGCTCAAGAACCTCCTTCAGGCTGCTGGCGGGCGTCTGTAAACAGGCCAAAGGCACAGAGTGATTACACCGGAAGCTCATGAGTAAACTGCCCACACATAAACTAACCGCATACACAAGTCACATCAACTTGTGGTTTCTTTCAGTGATACGTTTTTTTTTCCCCCACAACCAAGTACACAACATAAACAAAACAAGCCACCACATCTGTTGCCTAAAAAAATAACAACATACCACTTGCGCACTACACCAGAATCATAGTGGAAATGCTCTCATGTATTTATTTCTCAAGAAAGCACAAAAGATGAAAATGTTACGAATAAAATATGGACATGCATTTCACTTGTGACTTATAGAAAATTATTTGCTGCTTTTTTCACCACATGACTTGTAGAAAGCTAGTTTGTGTCACATCTTTCCAATCAAATTTAGAAACATCCAGAAACAAACCAGGGGTGCAATCACAGAATCTTTTGAACTACAAGTTGATGAGACTAGTTTACCTCATCCTCAGCGGAGGTGCCGGGGTTCTCAGGTGTGTCATCTCCATCCTCGTCCTCGTCCCCATCGTCCTGCTCACCCAGCAGATCGCTCCGCGTGTTCAGATAAACCTCCCACAGCCGACACGCCGCACTGTACTCAGAACTGTCATGCTGCAGTTCAGAAGAGAAGCAATTGCAACCATTACACCCACTAGTAACCTTTATATACACACTTATAGGCACACTTAATACCCTTATATTCACTTAACAAGACACCACAAGCACTTTACAGTGAAGGAGGACTGACTTTCACTAACCACCAACACCAACTATAGATCACACAAGTCATGGCAATGGACCCACAGAGAGTAACAAAAAAAAAGATAAGATTCAGCCTTCATAGGCACACTACCGGGTAGTAGGCTTTTGCATTGCTGATCATGAGCTGGAAATCTGAGGTGAGCTGGTCCACATCCTGATACTCCTCCGTGCGGATCTTCTGCTGCATCTTAGTCAGGTCTATGGGCTGGGACACCACCTCATAATAGTCTGGCTGGTTTCTGGAAGGAGCACAGGCAATGTTTTTTTTTTTTTTGGCGTACAGGGGAAAAACATTTTGTCTTGCCATGATGAAGACATCTGTGAGAATCATCAGTATGTTACCTTCTCTTTGGGGCACGAATGAATGGTTCACATAGCAGCTGGCCATGCTCGTCTTTGTAATCTCGAACAGTGTTGTACAGGTCTTGGCACACTGACATCTAACATAGACAAACAGGAGACATTTCAGCACAGCAATAGGCTTCTGAGTCCACATCTTTTAAAGCTAAAGCTCAACTTTGTAGGACACACTATGTTGATGTGCCAAGTTTGACTAATTCAAGTGTGTCAAAGAAACTCACCTGATCAACACCCGGACCACTGGAAGCTCTTCTTCGCTTGTACCCACTGCCTGGGGTCGATGAGGTGGACTCATCCAAATCTCCACCACTTACACTGCTGGAGGGAGAGGTGGCCCGTCGCCGTTTGGAACCCATTGTAATAATACCTGCCAGATATTTGACACAACATTTAGTACACACACACACAAGATACTGTTACATCTTATAGAAAATACAGGGATTATAGGCGCCAGTATTGATACAGGACCTTATGATAAGAAATAGTAGATTTTCAACTGCAAATTGTTACAGGAGAGCAAATGGTGTACATAATGCTATCAAACAAGCACCAATTTGGTAAAAAAAAAAAATATATATATATATAGCCTACATCATTGGAGCTGACAACTGTAGTAAGTAATGTCTGCTAGAGATAGCGCGCTCCACTGTGCGCTACTGACCCATATTTTCAGAGATCAGCGTACACAAAGCTATAGAGCAATGTTTGAATTAATCATCTAACTCATCTTTACAGTGCAACCTAAAAACTATAGTAAAAAAGACTAAGCATTTTTAAATTCGCCTTCTAATCAGACATGTTTTCCTACCGATAACACAGCAAGGCAACTTGACAGTTTACTATCCAAAGTCCCGACCCCCAACGCAAGTCTAATGGCTGATGACGGTAGCTAGTTGCCGTAGCACAATAACATTACAGTCAAACGTAATATAACTTCACAAAAGCTAAAACCAGATAATTGATTTCCACACTGATTGTTACTGCCCTAAGCCATAGTTTAGCTGTGATTATCTGGAACACATGTAACCCAGAAGCTAACAACGCACAACTTCTATATAACCGTTTAAGTTCATACTGTATCGTCCTAGCTAGCAAGCTAGTGTTACAACAATGAGCAACGTTCCACTACCATTGTAACATTGTAGCAGCTAGTAGCAGGGTAAAATTGTTGCCTGATATAATCCAAAATAAAAGCCTTTTCCTTTTCTTAAAATACAGTTCCATAGTTCGTCACCTGAACATACGGATCCTTAAAACTAATATTAGAAAATCGGTACATTTACCCGTAAAAAATCGCGTGGCTAGCACACACCGATGGCAACAACTAGCTTCATAAGACCCAGAGCATTATTTTGTATGAACATCCGAGGCGCAGGAAGTCTTCAAACATTGGCGCATTACTGCCACCGAGCGGTTGACTTTATGACTGCTTCTTAAAGAATACCCTGCTGACTGGACAGTATATTTGTACCTGCTCATCAATTTACTGCTTGAATTACAGTTGTAAAAACTCTATCATTTGGTTATTTTTTCTCCACTCTAATCTATTTTAGTCTCGGTATTAATTGCAGCCACTCTGGCCTGGTGTTTTATATTTCTGTTTGTTTTGTTGTGCATTGTGATATTTGGGATATCTGTCCAAAAGTCTAATCTATTATGTTGGTTAAATACACAAATAATACACCATTTACTGTTATTAAATTCTGGTACCATATTAAAATAAAAGGCTTTAGTGTGAAGTCATGTATTAGAGATACATTCAATTTATCACCATGTAACTACATAGTAACCAAACAAAGTAATGGACTGGAAAAAGATTCTATATCACCCACCATTGTCCAAGTGTATTTAGGATTTTGCTCAGTAAATTTTAGTATCAAACAAAACAGAAAACATTCACATGATTACCAAAACACACAAAAAAAAAACCACTGCCGCTTTACTCTGAATCAACGATGGCATTTAGTGCGCTTACATCCTGATGTTTTGTGATTGATTACTCATGGATTACTCATGAATTATCTACACACTGTTTAGTCCACCCCTGGGCTTTACACTGTAGCTTTTGTCCTACCAGCATGTTTGTGTCAGTGGGTTCTCTGTGTCCTTTCCCCAGAGACATGTGGTGTTTCCGGAGATCTTCTTCTTCTCTCTCTCTCTCTCTCTCTCTCTCTCTGTCCTTTAATAAGACATAGGGGTTTACAGGGCCGCCCATAGCATGATGTCTAAGGTGTACTTTTTGTCATTTCAACATAAACCACAAACACACACACACACACACACACACACACACACACACACACACACACACACACACACACACACACACACACACACACACACACACACACACCACCAACTCTCTCTACCAGTCATTTCCTGTCTGCCTCTGTATTGTGCTATCACAGCGAAGGCAAAAACATAAGATAAAGGAAAGAAATAGGGGTTTACCACCCACTGTTTTATCCGAGCACCAGTACCTTAAGTCTTCCAATGTACGGGCTTCTTGTCTGCATGACATCACCCCCCTCCCCATGTAATAATTGCAAGTAGGCAAATAGCTATAACAAGCAAAAATAACCATTATAGCCCCTCTGAGTACATAGGGAGGAATGAAACAGAGCCACGTAGGTTTGCTGGGGTTTCTGTTCACCTGAGGCAGATTATTTAGAAGCCTAGGAAACACTGCCAGAAACATCCTGTGCTGATACCTTGGTCAGCACAGTCGCAGGATTTAATGCATCTGTTTAATGCAACGCTGGAATCTGGAGCTGATGTACTGCAGCAGATCTTTGGTGGAAACAAATAAAAAATGCCTTTTGCTGCTGTCCTTCTGTGGTATTGGGTCACCTGTAATCACCACAGACTCCAGACAGAATTGTGGCCTCTTTTAGGTAATGATGCTGGTCCTTGCTATGCCATTCTTGAACTTTGCTGCCAGCCAATTGAGATAGACTGACCCTCTCAACGTTTTTCCTTTTTCCTCTCCTCCCCTGTCCAGACATTGCTGGTATATGACTATGTCAGGTAGTCATGTAGTCAAGTCAAGTAGGATTTTATTGTCGTTTCAATATTGCCATATACACAGTGCATAGTCAGACAAAACAATGTTTCACTAGGAAGAATTGATGATACACGCAACTGTTAAAATACAGTATAGGCAAGACCAATACAGTATAGTGCGCACACACACTACTACCACACACTAGAACCACACAAACACAGTGCACACACACACACACACACACACATTGGGATCTACATACATTCATACTACACACACATGCCTGCTCACACACGCATACACCCACCCACCCACACACACAAACACACACACACACACACACTGGGATACACATGTACACACACGTTACACAATGTGCAAAATGACAACAGTGACATAAAGCAAGCATCCTACATAGGGCATGGCTTGTAACAGAGCTCTGTTGGCTAGTGGTTATGAGTGGGATATTGTTACATATATGATATGGGATATTAGCAGCAAAGAAAAAGTGTGAGAGGCATAGAGGTGCGTTGTGCTAGTTTACAACCATGTTGCTAGATTATATTACAAGTTTGTTACATTGCACTATAGGTTGTTCAGCAGTCTGACTGCTTGGGGGAAAAAACTCTTCCCCATTCTGGAATTTTTGTATCGTTTTCTTCCACTTTGGTGTGATGGACTGCATAGTGTTTGCCATCCACACACACAAGCAAACATAAATATATATCCAGAGTTAACACACACTGCTCCTGACTGTATAAGCTACATTAGAGGCTTGGTGCGAGCCATACACAACCCTAGCCAATCAACATAGGTGCTGTCGGACCACGGTAGGCAGCGGTATAATTCCATTGGCCGTGGTGCGCAAATATCAACAACCGTTCGGCAACGGTTCGCGGGCTGCATCTTTAAAAGGCATGTATCAGGATGCCCTCAGCATTAGGACATAAGAATAGAAACATTGTCACACAGCAGTTATTCAGAGTAGGCAAACCTCCTTTGACTCATTGTGCCGCCTTTAACAACTGCATGAAGCTAAAAAGGTTCAGAGTTACGTCGTGGCAATAACATGCGAATTCGATAGACTTTAATTGCAGAATTGCGCACTGAAGTCCACCAGACGAGAGCCACCTCCTCCGGTGGCTTTTTGACGTCAGATATAGGTCTAGCCACTGAATATCAGTTCGGACCGGTGAGCAGTGTGGATTATTGCGGAAACATATACGAAGAGAGGAGGCGTTTTCTCACCACACAGGTAGGAAATATTTGTTTCCTTGTGCTAGATATGTTTTTAAAATGAAATGATCCTCCACGTCGTGTGCAAGCAGGCGTAGAATATAACACCCTGCACGCAACCAACTCACTTGCCAGTTGATCTAGGATGTGGCTGTAATGTATTCCAATTTTACATGCTCCACAGCGTCCAGTTTTGGATATGTATGTTCGTTATGTCATGAACATGTATTAGATGTTATTAGTTTATTGGAATTTCTCTCCAAGGTTGCACTTTGATGGTCATACCCTTGATGACATTTTGGACGCATCATGAATGTTTGCATTTCACGTTCTTAATCGTGTGCATATGTCTGGTGGTTCAAATGTAACTACCAAGGACAAATTCAGACATATTCTGAAGAACTCTCCTCTTACATTTCTGATGTGGATTGCATTCACACACACACACACACACACACACACACACACACACACACACACACACACACACCTTCCGTGAGGAATGAATTGCGCTGCAAATGCATGCCTTCCACAACAGAATCCCGTGCTTCACTAAACATAATCGCTTTGTCTCGTCAAGTAATCTTGCACACCACGTTTTGACCAGTGAACTTAAGTGAAATGAAATAGATATATAATGAAATAATGTTGAATTGAATATTGAAATGCAATAGAGAATGTTTTGGTAGAGCATAGGGTTCCTGCTGTATTAGGACTTATTCTGGAGGTGGCCCAAGGGACTTACAGTCAGTTTCTAGGGAAACATTTTTGGCTGAGAGATAAAAAAAAATGCTTTCTAGCTTTCAAGTAAACAGTTCCAAAAAATTAAATGATGGCGGAAAAAATGAAAAAGTATAACCATTGTGCGTATGGTTGCTTGTGCATAGTATTCACACACACACACACACACACACACACACACACACACACACACACACACACACACACCCTACAGTGCTGTTGAAAGCAGCTGATAATCTTCGCCGTAAATGACAGTTCAGATTTGCAGACAAATTGAATTGAAGGTACACCCATTTCAGTGATATACGCACCATTGTTCAGTATGATGTGTTGACAGCTTAAAATATATTCCATAGGTTTGGCTCTTGAAATGAACTTGAAATCAGACATAGACCATGGTCAAAATAAATTGTGCTTTGTCTAAAGCCTAAATATACTTGGCAGTCCTAATGCATCGAAGTAATTGGAACATTAATCAAATTTAATGGTGTTTAGAAGGTCATAACATGCAGTGACTGCCAGCATTAAGCTTCTCCTCCTGCCCTCTGTGGTGTTATATAAAAGTAGTGGTTGTTTATGGCCATGATTATAGTCAACAGGGCGAATGCAGGGTAGTTGAATGCGGTGTTGGACAAAATGTTCTATGATGTGTCTATATACCTGTATGTGTCACAACTGCCTTCAAGCAGAGTAATATTGTAGGTTTGAGATATGTCCAGTTAGCTCGAGGAGGATCTGAATGTGCATAGTTTGCCGGGCCTTGTCTGGTGGTCAAAAGAAAGCAAAGAAGTAGCAGAGAATAGCCGTGTACCGTTGCGCCAAAACCGGCCTAACAGGAACGTACCAGGGCCACAAGAATTCATATTCTGCCACGCCAGGGGGGTAATTGGTGTCCATGGGGGGCTGTGTCGAGGTTAAGGGCCGCTATTCCAAGCCTCCCCAAAGCCTTTGGCCAGCTAGGGCTAAATCAAGGTGTCAAAGTGTGTGTGTGTGTGTGTGTGTGTGTGGGAAGGGGGGGGGGGGTAACCTATGGCTGAAGACATGTGGATAGGTGGCTGTGAGGTTATGCCCAATGAAAGTGATTCAGATAAAATGTTGACTTGCTACATAATATTACGCAGCTTATTTCCAACTACCGGTATATGCCTTGACGAGTGTTGTAACAAATGTGTCACTACATCCACATAGGCCAGCTAAAGAAGACCATCGAAGGTGGTCCTGGTCAATCACTCGGTTGAGTGAAGGTTTTATCTCCAGAGGAGACCTAGAGGATACATGTTTTACATTATCATTCTCATCCACACACCTCGTTGGTGGCTGAAATCCTAAAGTGTTTTTTTTTTTACAAAAGTGTATTCTTTTCAGTGGAAAAGGTACCTCTGTAGACATAGACAACTGCAGATGTTTCCACATTCATTGTTTAAAAGTGCCTGAAAATCAGACAGGCAGTGAGTACAGACATGTTTAGGCTACCAAAGTTTACCCTTTTAACGTGTAAACACGGGAAGTCTTTCTTGCACGTTGGAATGAATACGGCTCAACTGGACGATCGGCACCATCAACAGATGGACTTGCAAGTTGGGGAGTGTTTGGAATGGAGTAGTGTTTTGGAATATTTTAGGGAAAGGAGATGCTAATGCAACTTGTTAATCTGATAAGAAAACTTAAAACTCTGGCTTCTGTCGTCTTGATAAAAAAAACATGGCCAGTGGCCAGCACCACATCAACAGATCTTGGTGTGCGTTACCTCTCTTTAGCAAGATTTTAACTTGTTATCAGTACTCCTCACACAAGAAAATGTATATCATATTGTGTAATTCTCACTATTCAGCATGGCTCTTTCGTTTGACCAAAGTACATTATGAGTTCCTTTTTATAATAGCTATAAGTTTCAACCACATGGTGCACTGCTTTCCTCTAATGTCACTTCAGTAACCCGAGGTTTACCTCAAGAACCAGATTGTGGTTTCATGTAGTATGCTCTGTCCAAGCTGTTGTTTCTGTACTAATCACAGTAAGTATTTGTCTTAAACTGCTGAAGTCCTCAAATTCTCGTCAATAAAGCAGACTTTCATTTAATTAATTTCATTTAATTAATTAAACCAGTATTTTTTTAATCGATAGTGACACTTGATAATTATGTCACTATGTAAACATTTTGATCGATATATAACAATACTGCCCCCCTCCCCCAAATGTAAAACTGTGGGGGATAATGGGCCCCCACTATCTGTGCTGGACCCCTTTTGCAGTTGTCTTAACTTCCCCCAGACTAACAGCCAGCTGCCTCGACACTCAAAGCACTCGATAGCAGTGCAGCTCTTGATAGCATCTTCCTTTCTTTACTCTCTTTTGTTGGCTTTTGTTTGCCCGCACTTCACTCTTTAGCGGAAATCAAAGCCTGACATAGTGGCGCTGATGTCCTTGTCACCCCTGTGCTGTGCAGTTGTTCCGTGGCAGTGGCAGACAAGAGCAGCAGCAGCAGCAGCAGCACCATGCCACTGGGAGAGGACGGGAACGGGTGGAAGAAGAAGACGTCGGACATCAAGGAATTCTATGACTTCAAAGAAGTGCTCGGGACGTAAGTGTTTAACTCTTCTATCTTTTTATTCTTCATCCCCTCCCCTCCTCCTCTAAACATAATCTCATAATCTCTGTCATAAGCTTGCGACCTGGATACCAGTGATCCTTCATATTCTGCGAGCAAATTCTAGACAGGCGATGGGTGTGTGTGGGAGATAGCTGCCTAATAGGGTATCTCTTTCTCAGTGGGAGTCTCTGATTTGATTGGGAGATCCACAGATATTGCAGTGGTAGTGGTATGAAATGCAAACACATTTCAGAGTCCATGAGGACACCGTAGTTCCTGTATCTGCTAGAAATACTGTGATACCAGGAGATTGCACAAACGTATAATAAAAGAACAGCAGTAGTGTATTCACTACAATGTACTTGTTACCAATTAAAAGTGCTGTGTAGGATTGTGGTCGATACTGGTGCAGCAGTTTAATTCAAAATACTGTAAAGGGCTGCTCCCCCTCTAGAGGTAAGACGAAAGATACAAAATTGAAACATGAAATTTTATGCAAATCTGAATATTAAACTGTGAATATTCTGGCTGGTTGGTAATAAAATCAGTATTTCAATTTAAAATATTTGACCTAATCTGAAGTGACATGTCAGTACAATTTTATTATTACTTGTTGTACATCTCTTACATACAGTACATTTAAAAACACTACTGCAACTGTTTAAGTGACTACTGCAGAAATGACAGCGGTGCTGTTAGCAAGCAAGGCAGACACACTGACACAAACACCAAAGAGTTGATGTTCCAGCTTTAAGCCTTAGACACATTAGCATAGAACTCCCACAGGTTCATTGTGAAGATAATAAAAAAGATGGTGGCACATCGCCTTGGTTTTTGGAACAGCTGGCAGTAGACCTCCTTTGCCTTTGTAGAACTTTACTGCACAGAGAGGTGTTTTAAAGTTTGATAAAAACCCCTCAAGTGTGTCAGCTGAGATTGAAAAGAGTAAGGGTTGGTTGTTGAAAAGAGGAAGAGAGCCCTCTTTGCCACGGAGCTTAGGTTTAGAGTGTCATTCTCTTTTGTAATCTTGATTGCTGAGGTAATATTATGCAGTGTGTCGTCTCACTGCCTGTGTGGCTTGTGTGTGTGTGTGTGTGTGTGTGTGTGTGTGTGTGTGTGTGTGTGTGTGTATGTGTGTGTGTGTGTGTGTGTGTGTGTGTGTGTGTGTGTGTGTGTGTGTGTGTCTGTGTGTGTGTCTGTGTGTGTGTCTGTGTCTGTGTAAATGCTGGTGGCTGGTGCTAGAGGTTGGATAGACAAGATCTAATGTCCAAACTGTTTATCTAAAAGGCAGCTGCGCCTTATCTGTCCTGTTGTCAACAGTTTGTAGAATGAGACACTGTTAAAGATTATCAAGAGTGAATGATGAAGAGGTGGCCTACTGAAGGAATCTAGATAGTGTTTTGTTCCTTTTTCTTTTTCTCTTTCCGCGTGTGTGTGTGTGTGTGTGTGTGTGTGTGTGTGTGTGTGTCTGTGTCTGTGTGTGTCTCTGTGTCTGTGTGTGTGTGTGTGGAGTCCTTGTGTGACTACTTAAACTCACACGCCTCTATTTTTACCCTTTGTGAAATGTTTTATAACATCTCAGCATCTTATGGCCCTTCCCAATTCTCCCCTTAGTGCCGGGAATGACGCCTTTGTGGCGCTTTTGATCAATGGTGCCTGTCCCTGCGCTGTGATGTGCACTGTACAAGAAGATGTGCCACTGTGCCCCTCCTAAGTGCTCCCCCACCCTCCCTCTGCCCCCCCACCATCCCCCATACCCAGCTCCATGGAGGCCCTGAGTTATATTTATACTGTTTAAAATGTGGGAGGGGTGTGTGCATGTTTAATGTCACATTCACTCTCTGACAGAGAATGTGAGTGTGTGTGTGTGTGTGTGTGTGTGTGTGTGTGTGTTTGTGTGTGTGTGAGTGTGAGTGTGTGTGTCTCTGTGCATGTGCAAGACTGTAGGGTCACTAGGGTGTGATGTGTGTGCATTTGTCTGTGTATGCATGCATCATATGTATCTGCTTTTCTTACTCTGGTTCCAATTTTGTCGCTTTTGTCCTTTTTTATTGTTGTCTTAGCGTGCCAGACGAACCACACACTCACTGCATGTTAAATCAGATGCAAACCCAGTCAGTGCCACGCGGGCCCTTTGGGGCTGCAGGGAGGTTTGACGCCCTGTGGGAGGCAGGTCGGCGATATCAGCCCCTCGTGGCTGACCTCTGCTAATACTGTAGTCGTACGCCATACTGTGGTCATTAAGAGGTTGCAATGACAACCTCATCCCAAAGCTAGAGTTGCTGTGCACTCAACCGTCAGCGGGGAATAAACAGGATTTGGTCAAGCCTCAGTTCACATGGCTAACCAGCCTTACTGTAACTTCAGTGGCACACAGGGGGGAAGACATGGCGCGGTGCACAACATCAGGGTACATCATTGATGACCGTTGTTGTTCTGTGTTGCAGAATAGTCTGTTATTGTTATTGTTATTGGTACAGGTATGAGTGCAACGAGCAACTACTATGCTTTAGTTTCAGTTTCAGTTTTAGTTAATTTACTCCTGACAATTGGCAATTAAAACACAAGTGTAAAATGTTCAATGCATTGCACCAGATTTAGCCTTTAGGCTATTTTTCATCCGTGAGTACTCCACCCAGCTACTGTGCATTATATATGTAAAGGGGTGTTATAAAAAATAAAACACTGTGAAAAACTCTCAATACATATAAAAAAAACACAGCATATAACACAAGAGTAGAGCCATGTGTGTTTACTTATCCTTTCAAAGGTAGCCATGTAATTGTAGTCTGATGCTACAGTATGGGTTTTAGTGCCCCAGTTCAGCTTTAAACACTGTGATTCTTTCTGTAGACTTTAGGGTGATATTGGGGTAATATTTCTATTTTAAATCAGCGTGAATCCAAAACACCAGTGCTGCCAGTGGAGGAGCTTAGAATTCACACAGCACACCTGGCTGTTATTTATGCCACATTAGCAAAGCTCATGCTTGCTCATGCAGGTCTTTCTTGTTTGTTTACAGTAAAAAAAAAAAAAAGCAGGAAGTGAAAAAAATAACACTTGTCATTTTTTGTGTGTGCTAAAATTGACAGTCGGCCATCGGGGAAGGCACTAGTTTCCTGCTGTGTCCCGCGATCTTGACGTTTTATCTGCTTGGAAAACACAGTAAACTCCAGAGAGAGAGAGAATGAAGCGAGTTGGAAATAAATCATCAGGGGCCACGCTGGACAGTGGCCAGCAAAAGCACTGATAGAGAGAGACAGAGGGGGGTCATCCCAAAAAGGCTTTACTACTGTGGGTTTGATGCCTTAGATGAGGGGGCACTGTCGTTCCAAAGAGGCTCTGCTGCTGTGGGTTTGAGGCCTGCTGTAGAGAAGATACCAGGGTCAACCCAAACAGATGTTGTTGTAGGGAATGATGCACTTCGATAAAATACCAGGGTCATCCCAAACACGCTTTGCTGCTGTGGGTTTGATGCCTGAGATCGGGAGAGCTGGGTCATCCCAAACAGGCTTTATTGTTGGGTTTTATGCCTTAGGCGTGGAGGGCAGTGGAGGCTGTTGTAGAAATAAATCATACTTGGCCTTGAACAAGACAGGAGGAAGTGCACTGAAAGCATGATCTCTCGCATTTGGCATTGTTTTATTCTGCAGGCTGCATTGTCAGTGTGGAGGGAGATGGCTATGCTTCCATTTTGTGTGCCACCTTTGCAAGTTTAATATGTTAATATGTAGTTTGCAGATTTGTTGGCAATGATGCCATCAACCACGTCATTGAAAGTCCTTTGCATTGTATTATATTCTTGTGTCAGATATTTTTAGTCAGAGTTGTGCTTTGTTTAGACAATAGCAATCCACCTTACTCCTATATAAATAATCCATACACATGATGAGACCGCAAGTAACCTTATATAACAATTTGTGTATTATATTTCAAATCCAACATTAAATCAACTGCTCAGAGATACCTCCATATTGTTTTTTTTTTTAATAATGTCAATCGTGCCAATATCTTTCCCTCTTTGTTGGCCTTCTTTCCCACAGCATCATGAGCGGAGGCTTCCTGAGGGCCTAATCCCGCTGTATGAGTTGATGAAAAGCTCCTTACTTTCCGAAAAGGAGATTACTGAATTGGTTTAGCGGTGAATTCAGTCAATCGAGTCAATTGATTTATTCTTTTTAAAAGATTGCATTTTTCTACCCACCAGATAATCCCAAACGTTTATTTCATCTGCTTTAAAAAGGCGTCTGTACAGGACAGTTTGGGTGTGTCTGAGAGAATTAGGGGGCTGAACCTTGGAGCTGGGTGAATGGAGGTATGCGATAGGATTATACTTGGAGGCTTCCTGGTGCCTGCGGAGACTGTGTCTGGTTATGAGGCAAATAAAACTGTTTAGATTTAGAATATTTTTAGATTGTGATGTGTTAATTTTACAACTGTTTGAGATTGTGACATGTTGGATCAGAATCTTTGAAGATTATGATGTGTTTAGATTTACAATTTTTGGAGATTGTTATGTGTAAATTTAGTGATGTGTAGAGATTAGATTTGGAGCTGTAGAGTTTGTCCCAGAGATGCCTGGTCAGCTCACTAAAACACACTGACACATTGGTTACCAGCTCAGTGTAGAGATACAGTCTACTTGGCAATACAAGGATACAATGATGGTTTATTGTCACATGCATAGACATACTGGGTAGAGTGGGATGCAGTGAAATTGTTGATTATTTACAAGTCATGGAGTATGGATGAATCTAGTCATAATAACATAAAAAGCTGACTGGGATGATTTACAATTAACTTATACACCTAAATGCATATCATTTGGAAAATGTTCCGAGAAAATATATTGTTAAATGCCGTGCCGTGAGACAAACAAAAACCTTTAGTATGCACAGCATGTCACGGGATATTTGTACAGCTGCTTTTAGTGTAACTAGAATGCTGATGTTACAGCATATTGTGTTATGGATACTGTCACTCGAGAGCGTGCATGTATTACATTGTGTTCATAGTGCTGTTTATCATCTTACAAACAGTGTCCATGTTTTGTTATCAGACGTAGTGTGACGCGACTATGGTGATGGAACATATAGCATGAAGCCTATGTCTTGACTTCATCCTCATATACGGTTTTATCGCTCCTGACCACACGTGTCCCAGAAGAGAACCTTTTATGTGAGGTATCTGTCAGGCATCAAGTTTAAAGAGTAAATATTGAGGTCCGATGCACACAAACCCAGCCATCGAACGGTGACCTCATGCATGCATATGACTGTACTGTTTTGTTTTTTAATTTGCTACGGTCAGGTGGGGTCACTGAGTTCTAGTTACCACAGCTACATACACAGAGGTGGTAAACGTGGGCCACCGTCTCCATGGAGATGGCGGGGTGTATATTTTAAGGGCCTCCCTGATGTATGTGGAGCTTAGGCCTCCCTTCTGTTGATCTAAACTTTCCAAACAGAGTCTGTCAGGGGAATTCGGGAGGAGTGCATCAAATCTGGATCCTGGTAGATTTAAAAAGAGGAAGAAGGCAAGTGAGGAAAGACAACAGAAAGAGTTGTTGTGCACCATAATTCATTCTGTACTCTGACGGGAGTCTCTGACTGAGTAAATAGACAATGTCAGGCGATGTTTGAAGAGTTGTAATTGATGCTTGTTCAGATCCGTATTTACTGCTGAATGAATTCACAGGTAACAGCTTCTAATGCTTTATTTACCGTTGATTCAACCCCATTCTTGTACTGAAGCGTTTACCAATTACTTTACCCAAGACAGAAGAACGTAATTCTTCTCTTCTTGATTTCAAAGGCTATGCCAAAAGCCCAAATAACTTAGAAGATACGCTAATTAACATAAATTATGTGTAATTCCTTTGCAGAAAACTTGTGGATCTATGTATTAAGTGCATTGCACTGACAGGAAAAAAGCTTTCTATAATAACAGAAGTGAAATATGAGGCTGTTTATGAGGAAGTTTAATCAGAGTTTTTGCTCCCAAGAGAATTGAGTGTTTGACTGAGTTGCTTTGCTAGCACCTTGCCTCACCAGCTATGCTGCAGGAACAGTACAGCCATGCTGCAGGGGGACCCTGTTTTATTTACCTGCTTCAGCATTTCAGTGCGAGGCAGGTGGCAGTGATGACCAACTGGATGGGGGAGCAGGAGATGGAGGAGGGGGAAGAGGAGGAGGAAGAGGAAGAGGGGGAGAAATAAGAAGAAGAGGAGGGGTAATGAGGAAGTGGAAAAGGAGCAGGAGGAGGGGGGGGGCAGAAAGAGGATGAGGAGGTGGAGAGTTATATGAGAAGAAGCAAAAGAAGGAGGAAAAGCAAGAGGGGGAAGAGGAGGAGGAAGAGGAAGAGAGGGAGAAAGAAGAAGAGGAGGGGTAATGAGGAGGAAGTGGAAAAGGAGCAGGAGGAGGAGGAGGGGGGGGCAGAAAGAGGATGAGGAGGTGGAGAGTTAGATGAGAAGAAGAAAAAGGAGGAGGAGGTAGAAGAAGAGGAGGAAAGGAGGAGGATGAGGAGGATGCCAGACAGTGTTTGTGTAGGTGTGAGGTTGAGTGCTGTGTGCCAGGCAGGCTGGCTGGCTTGGTTAAAGGGGGTGACAGTGGTTGGGCGCGATGTGCCAGCCAGTCCGCTGTCGTAAAAGGAGTGACAGGGGCAGAGATGGATGGATGGAGGTGGAGAGGAGGAGAGGAGCGCTGGCACCTGCATCATGGCCAATCGATGGGGCTGATAGATGGCTCTGTCTCTCGCCGATGTTAAACAACTGGCCGCTGATGAATTCGGCCGCTGATGGATGGCCGAGTGCCTCAGGCAGAGAACGGCCATTACATGTCTGCTTTTTTGCTTTCTCAGCAGACATACATCACTGCGAGAGGTGCCAATTTCAACATACCACGCTTGGCTGCTTGAAGATGAGAGAGACATATATTTGTGGCTATATTTCTCTGCTTTTCTATAATGGCCTTACTTAGTGCCTGTGTGCATGCCTGTGTACCTGTGTGTGTGTGTGTGTGTGTGTGTGTGTGTGTGTGTGTGTGTGTGTGTATGTGTGTGTGTGTGTGTGAGAAGAAGACAGAGAGACAGAAAGTGTGTGCTTACACTACTCAGTCTGTGTGTGTGTACATTGAATTTCTATAAATAGCAAATGCATAGTTGCAGAGCTACAAATTTGATTTACCAGTAAGTCCAGAAATACAGACTGCAATGTATGTGACGCAAAGCTGAACTGGGACAAAACCAACTGCAGTCTCGCTTAAAGCCCTTTCCTCCACATTAAGATTCCTTAAGCCTGATCTGAATCCCAAGGACACTCATGGAATCAAAGAGAGACTCATGGGTAAATCTGCCCCCTTCACTGGCCGCCTACCACGCGTATTTACTACATCAAAGAGAAGGCCTCCATATCTCCTCCACGCCACTCAATGGGAAGAGTACTCCGGATTAGAATTAGCGTTTTTAATCAGAGGCAGAGTGATGGCGAAGCTCCGCTTGCTGTATCTGTCATGTGTGCCCTTTGAAAAAGTGACTGATGGCTGTGCGGAACCATTTGATTGGATTTGGTCAGGCACGTGCCCACACTCCCTCATGGGAATGCGACAAGACTTGCCCCCCCCCCCCTCACGAGAAAACTCAAGTTTACAAAAAAACCTCTAGGTCCTGCAGTCACATATGTGTGAATAGCCTATAAGTGGATACACACTCAATTTGGTAGTCAATTTATTCACACATGCACACTTAGCTTCTATATCAACACAGATGTTCTCCTCGGCTCCCTTAACCAAACAGAGCGAGGGGGCCTCCCATCTCGCCTCTCACTATCCAACCCCCACACCAACTACCCCCACCACCACCCCCACCACCCCTCTGCAGAGTCTCTCTGGGAAACGGAGCAACAGGAAGACTCTTTAATTACCCCATGTCTCCCGGCAACAGTGGCGGTCCCCACCCAGTACGCCCTGTTCTCCTTCCTCAGAGAGAGGGAGAGAGAGAGACACACTATTCTTCTCACCTCTCCCTCTTGTTTTCTTTCCCCCATTTCCCTCTCTGTCTTTAGAGATGTGTAGATCTTTGTTTTTCCACCCCTCTTGTATCTCCCTGTTCTTGCCTTTCTTTTTTTTTGTAATGCTGTTTACGCTTAGGCAACCTCCAATTTTATTCCTCGACCTTCTTCTGTACTGTGATACACAGATTCACTCCCTTCACTTCCTTCTGCTTCTCTTGAGATGCCTGGGGTGTTTTCAGGGGTCGTTTGAGGTTGTGGTTTTGATTGAGTGCGGTTATGCCAGGAGGCCAGTGGGCATCAGAAGTCACCCTCGGAGTCTTTCATCTTTCCCCGATCCCTGAGACTCCAGTCGCCCACTCACGATTACCACGGCGCCCCCCCCCCCCCCTCACACCCTCTTGACTGCGACAGATTGCTCCTCTCCTCCACTCGAGCCTGTCGAAAAAATAAAATGATCATTCTCATTGTGCCCTTTTGTGTTTGTATAGTTGCACTTTCTGCAATTCTATTATGGTGAATACTGCCTCTGTTGATCATGCAATTAAAGGGGCCATTTTGGAGGGGGTTGTATGGCCTCAGTGTTTTTGTCATCAGAGCAATTTTTTAGATCTTGATTTTTTTTCTGTGAAACATCTCTTCCATAATATGCCATAAGATTGCATGATGAAGTAGACTGAGTAGGGAAAGAAATAAACCAGCGGTAGTGGAGGGAGAGTTCTAAAACAAAGTACCTGAGGGCTAATTGAAGTTAAGTAATTGTCGTTCAGGCATCGAGCTTCTTAATTAAATGCCACTTCTGTTCCCTGGCATGGTTTCAGAGGAAGCAGTAAAACGCTGATGTGCCTTTCCTAAGTGAAACAAACGCCACTTTAAATATTTACAAGCATGACTGTAATGCTGGACCTGAGCTAAGGTTGGACAGTAATTGCAGCCAGAGGCAGCTTCCTGCAGGTAGTAACGTATACAGTGAGTGTATTATACGATGTCAGCTGGAACTAAATCTCAAGTCATCCTTATTCATGTACAGTAGTTTTAAAAATGTATCTAAAGGAAATACTGTCTTCCCAATCTCAGAGAGCCATATGTGTTAAGAATGCAGATGGTGGAGAAAACCCTGTTGACCCCATGGATTAAAAAGCACAATAACTATTACAAATGCTGACACTGGCTTTTTAAGGGTTAACCCCTAACATCTACATTTGCCTTTAGGCAAAGCAGTTTTATTTTTAAAGCACATTTCTTATGTGCAATTCAATGTGCTTGAATAAATGCAAAAAGAACAGAATGTTTCAGCTCTTCTGAAATCTCCGCCTTCAGAGGGGTTTTTGGGTTGGTTTAAATATTTTACATGCTGTTAATGCTATAATCTTCCTTACCCACTTACCCACTCTTTCTTCACAACTCCCTAGGTTGTCAAATTATTATCCATCTGGAACTGCGGCTGCCACCATGACTTACTGTGTCTGTGTGTGTGTGTGTGTGTGTGTGTGTGTGTGTGTGTGTGTGTCTGTGTGTGTGTGGCTTTTTTTAGGGGGGCGTTCTCTGAGGTGGTCCTTGCGGAGGAGAAGAGGACCCAGAGACTCGTGGCCATCAAGTGTATCCCAAAGAAGGCCCTGGAGGGCAAAGAGAACAGCATTGAGAATGAGATTGCTGTCCTGCATAGGTGAGCTAACTCAAGTCCTCTTTTCCCCCCCTTTCAGGGGGGGTTTCTCACCTGCTTGGCCTGTCTGTTCAGTGTATGCCTGCAGAGAAATGATGGAAGCAAAAGAGCTTTTTATTTGATTCATGCACACTGTCAGGCCTGTGCCTGAATCTCGCATTGAACATTTCAGTATATGCTGGGGAAATGTTAACACTTTAATTTTTATCACAGACTATATGCCTAAATGGCTCTGAATTATTTACTAAACAATCCAGCCCCTCATGAAATGAGTAGCAGTATGCTCAGGTCACTTCCCGTTCGAAATTCTAGTCAGAAGTATACTCCATCTCCATCTCCATCTCCATCTTTCATGAATGGCAGATGTGTGTGTGTGTGTGTGTGTGTGTGTGTGTGTGTGTGTGCCGCAGTAGCAGAGCTGTCAATATTAATGGTGTGTGACGCTGCCGCTGCAGCACAATGGCATCCCTCTGCTGCACATGCTGTCTATCACTTCAGGAAGTCAGGAGAAGAAACACTTCCTCTCTTTTCAGCGCGCCACTCTTTTCTTTTCTTTTCTTTTCTTTTCTGCCGAGCTTGAGGAGGAGACGCACACAAAAACGGGCGCAATTAGGCCCGATAAAAGCATAGGATCAATGTGCAGAAATGCTGGAAACTATGCACCGGAAATGTCAGGAGTACAGAAGATAGTCCTATTTTTAGTGTCCCTGTTGCCAGGGCAACAGCACACACAGAGGTGGGGATGTTATGGAGGTTCCCTACAGCAGTGTTGTGAAGGAAATGGAAGAGACAGAGGAGAGAATGAGAGAGAGAAAGAGAGAGAGAGAGAGAGAGAGAGTATGTGTGTGTGTGTGTAAGGGAGAAGTAAAGAGATGGAGAGAGAGCGGCAGAGTAAGCAAGAGAGCACACGAGAGAGTGAGTTGAAGGAGGCTGGAAAGCACTGAGGGATTTAAAGTGACAGAAACACAAGACACTGAGAAGATCAGTCTACTGGAATACTTAAATTCTCTTCAGAAGAAAAAGAGAAGGAATATCAGTGAAGAAAGAGAAAGAGAGAGAGAGAGACAGAGAGAGAGAGAGAGAGAGAGGCGGGATGCACGTGGCAGGCAGTGTGTACACACTGTATCCAACCCCGCTGATCTGTGGGGACCTCCACAGCTTCGTTTGCCTCCCCTGCCTCACGTGATCCAGCTCCAGCTCCAGCTCCAGCTCCATTTACTTCGACCTGACAGATAGCAATTTCCATGACATGCTAATTGCCAAGGCTTGTTCTCTCAGTCATGTCAGTGCCTGGAGAGCTACACCGGTAATTAATACAAATGATCCGTACCACCCCTCCACCATCAGTCATCCCAGTCCCTGCGTTGTCCCTGCACCAACAGCGTCGTCCCTGCGCTATGGTGCATAGGAGAATGTCATCTCTGCGCATGTCAGTTTGAGCACACTTCTTCACGTCAGTCCCAGACCCAGAGCTGGACTGTCATTCAGTCGATGGATGGAGGTTAAACTGATTACTGCGGAGTTGCTTTATAGTGTGGGCTGCTGCATCGCTGTCGGAGATAACCCAATCAAAGCTTACTTTCCAGCGCCATAAATGACATTTGGCTGTCCGATACCACATCTAGGAAAAAGCATGGCAAAGGCCTGCTCTGTGCTCTTTGTGTGGTCCGGTGTCTATACTAATTGAGTTAATCTTACAAAAACTGTTAGTTCAGGTCATATTACATACTAATCACATAGAGACAGCCAAGATGGGATTTTATTGACCAGAGTTACCGTTTTGATCCCAAGAGGTTGCATGGCAAACCCTTCTAGCCTACAGTCAGTGAGCAGACTGTGGTGGTAATGCTAAAGTTTTAAAAATTGTATTCTTTCATGCAGTAAAACAGCCTACACCCAGTATAATCTGGGAGTCTGTAAACTAATGTAAATTCTAATTACACTTAAGGAAACATTCAATTAATTGCGCTTGCTGTGGCACAGCATCATTATCACCTTCTAGTGAGTTAATATGCTGGTCGCTGGTAAATGTATGCCTGGTACTCACACCCAGTCGACATTACATGCATGAGACACATCAGTGAAAAAAAGACATGGTACTCAACCAATAGAATAACAAGGTACACTAAAAAATAATGGGGCCAGTACCGGTTTATCAATGCCATAGAAGTACCTTCACTCTCCATTGAACCAACCAGAGATGGTTAAAAAACCATTTAAGCACCTTTATCTTTTAGCATGTTTATTAAAGGTACTTCACATTGCAAATGATTCTTCAGAGCGTCAGCTCATAATGGGGTATGTTATGTCATTTTGGCGTCAAATGGCTCTTTAAAGAGCTATTGCCACAGCGCTTCTTTGAAGCAGTGAAAAAGGTTCTTCTATGGCATCGCTCTGAAGAACCATTATATTTTAGAGTGTATAAACCAAGTCACCTATTTCAGCCTTACTCTCTTGTGGAATATCACTGATTACATTTTCTTTGAATTATCTTACAGAATAAAGCACACTAACATTGTGAGGCTGGAAGACATCTTTGAGAGTCAGTCCCACCTGTACCTGGTGATGGAACTGTAAGTCCCGCTCACTACACTATGCTATGGATGTGTTGATTAGAAAGCCATGGTGACAGAGCGCCACATCACTTCACTTCTGCACTTCCCTGCTCGCCTTTCAGAGTGTCAGGGGGAGAGCTGTTTGACAGGATAGTGGAAAAGGGATTCTACACAGAAAGAGATGCCAGCAAACTCATCTGTCAGATCCTGGATGCCGTCAAGTACCTCCACGACATGGGCATCGTGCACAGGGACTTAAAGGTACAGGATGTTGTGTTGTGTGTCATGCTTTTGTCTTGTTTCCACCAAGATCTGCCTTTCTTAGAAGCATAAATATTGTATGAGTCATATGACTTCATGACTCACATATTCTTTTGACTGCTCAGTGAAGTGACTGTGGTAATGTTATTGCTACAATGACATACTGTATATACAGTATAATGGAAAAAGACTGTCTAGAGCTTGCATATTTTACAGTACATTCTGCTGTCCCATTTCCTAGTACATAATCTTACCACTAACCTTGTAATGATTTGCCAAGGGTTAGGCTCATGTCATAACTGTATACAGTTGTCTGTGTGGGATGCTGTGTTAAGGCTGACTTTTTGTCTGCAGCCAGAGAACCTGCTCTACTACAGTATGGAGGAGGACTCCAAGATCATGATAAGTGACTTTGGGCTGTCCAAGATCGAAGACTCTGGGAGTGTCATGTCTACAGCGTGTGGGACCCCTGGATATGTGGGTAAGTGTTGGCATCACAGACGTTTTATCTCATCTTTTTAAGTATTTTTTTTGTCTTTGTTACACCATTATTGTGTTTTTTCCTGCCATCGTTTGCTTCATGTAGTCTTGTAGTCTGGCTCGGTTGAAATCACTATCATCTTTCTTCCTAATGCCAATTAACATTGCATACTGAAACATGTGAAGTAGTTCCACTTTCTTGACCATACTTGACTTGCATATTAATTTGTCAGGTTCATTCTGAGGTTCAAATGGACTTTCATTATGTGTCAGAGAACTACATGTCCTGGGGCTTGTGAAAGCACAGAGCATAACGTTACATAAATGTGAAATTGCCTGTTAGTGCCATTATACATCTCCCTCTACATCTAGGCTATATCTGGCCACAGTGATTTTACAACTCAGAGGCAGACACGGAACAGACTGTATTATTTGTGCTGTATCTTTTTAATCTGTACTCGCACTACTCTCACCACTGATTGTTTTTCTTTCCGGTGATTGCATTTCCATCTCAATCACTGTCTGTTGTTCAATCTCACTCTCCCCGTACCTGTCTCTCTCCCTGTTTGTCTGTCTGTCTGTCTGTCTGTGTCTGTCTGTCTGCCTGCCTGTCTGTCTTTTTGTCTTTTTTTTGCTTTTTCTCCCTCCCTCTCTCTTGCGCTCGTTCTCTGCCCTTCCCCTCTCTCTTTGTCAGTCTCTTTCTCCATCTCTCTTTCTCTCTGCCTTCCTCTCTCTTTCTGTTTCTCTCTCTTTTACGTTCTCTCTTTCACTCTCTCCCTCTTCCTCTGCCTTCCTCTCTTTCTGTTTCTCTTTCTTTTACTTTATCTCTCTCTCTCCCTCTTTCTTTTACTTTATCTCTCTCTCTCTCTCTCTCTCTCTCTCTCTGTCTCTCTGTCTCTGCTACTGGTAATAGAATTCTCTCCAGTGCATACTGTCCTCTCAGGGTGTTTGAGAGCTGGCCTACCTGTTCAAGTGCTTCAGTGTCAACGGTGCTTCAGAGGAGCTCCCTCTCTGCCTCCTGTAGCATTGCCTATGGCTCACTGAAGCCAATAAGTGGTTTAGAAAGGGAAACAAATTAGAACTTAAAAAGAGGCTAGACAACTACTTAATCTCTCTTCCTATTTCTCCTCCCCCACCCCCCACCCCCTGTCTCTCTCTCTCTCTTCCTCTCCCTCGCTCTCTTTTGTTTTCACTTTCTCCATCATAAACTGTGGCTTGTCTGGTTTGTGTCTGGCAGCCCCTGAAGTGTTGGCTCAGAAACCCTACAGCAAAGCAGTGGACTGCTGGTCCATCGGAGTCATCTCTTACATTCTGTAAGTTAACTGGATACATGAGCATGCATGTTCGTCCTGTGTGTGTGTGTGTGTGTGTGTGGCTGTCTGTCTGTCTGTCTACCTGTGTCTGTGTCTGTGTGTGTATTTGCATACAGTTTTTTTTGTTACCTAGTTTTGTTTATATGGGGATGAGAATATATTGCATAATAGCAATAAATGATTAGACAGTCGCAGCGGTACACAGCATTGATAATGTGGTCTGTCCTAGTTCCTTGAGTTCCTTGTTGTTGAGAGCGCAGTCCATTTTGATTTCTTAGTGACCTCCTTTGCAACGTTTGCTGTGGTGTTTGAGGTAAAACAGAGCTGCAGGACTATGATAGTAAAGCAGCCCAGGCCAAATTGTTTGTCAGAGCCAAAGTGCCTGGCTAATCTCCCCTCTGCACTTCAACTCGTCAGGGCTGGTAACAGCTTTTACTGCTAGCCCTGTTTATTTATTTTAGGGTAAAGTTAACGGTTTGTGTTAACAGATCTATATGTTAGAAATTTATGGCAAGTAATCATAAAATGGTCCTGATGTATTATTATTAGATCAACTAAACATGTTAGTGAAATCCGTATTTCACTTTAACAGCAATATAGCCATTATATTTCACATTTTAAAATTTAATTTACAGCATGCAAATGCATTTGTTTATGTTTTGGTTTTGTGTTTTGCTATTTTTGGTGATGGGTGAAGTGGGGGTTGTTGGTGGTTGCAATGCTTTACTGTATTTTGAATTTCAGTGCAGTACTAGTTTTGGCCATAATCCTTCACAATAGCGCCTTTAATGAATTGGCTGATTATGCTTCATTTGGTCCTATGACTGATGTACTATAAATGTCAAGTGCAATGCTCATGTGTGTGTCTCAACAGTTTGTGTGGATATCCGCCATTTTATGATGAAAACGATGCCAAGCTGTTTGAGCAGATCCTAAAGGCGGAGTATGAGTTTGATTCTCCATACTGGGATGATATATCGGACTCAGGTACCTGCTTTTCCATTCTCCTTCCTACTCCAGTTTCACTGTTTCCATCTCTACTCTCCCCTTTTTGGCATCTCACTCAGTCTCTATTTCTGTCTCCTTTTCACTCTCTCCATTATATGCACACACATGCATGGGCACACACACCACAGACACACACAGACACACACAGACACACACACACACACACACACACACACACACACACACACACACACACACACACACACACACACACACACACACACACACACAGCATTTCTCTCTCTCTCTCTTTCTCTCTCTCGCTCTCTCTCTTTCTCTTTCTCTTTTTTTCTCTCTCTCTCTCTCTCTCTCTCTCTCTCCCTCTCTCTCTCTCTCTCTTTCTCTCTCTATGCTAAGAATAAACATGCTCATCCAACCGCTTTCAATAATCCGCCAATATAATCTTCCCCAGCCAAAGATTTCATCTGCCATCTGATGGAGAAAGACCCAGCGGAGAGGTTCACATGTGAGCAGGCTCTCCAGCACCCCTGGTATGTCCTCACACACCACTCTGCTCTCTTCCTCTCTTCCTCTCTTCCTCTCTTCCGCACAAATCCCTCAAATTACTACACTTGTGCTCCAACACACCCTGCTCTCCTTTTGCAAATCCTCTCAGCTCTTCCCCACAAATTGCCATCGTTATCTCTGTTCTTCTTTTGTCTTCTTTTTTTCTTCCGCTGAAGGATTTCTGGTGATACGGCTCTGGATAAGAACATCCACGAGTCTGTCAGTGCTCAGATCAAGAAGAACTTTGCCAAAAGCAAGTGGAAGGTGAGTTCTAACTGGTTCTAACTTTCAACGGGATCAGAGGGCTTAGATGTGTTGTTAGATGTGCTATAGTGCCTCACACCCTAATGATCTTGAAGGTAAACAAAAGGTGGCCGAGGACATTATTATAGTACTTTACATAGTACCATACCGCATGTATCACCACACAGATATAGATGCACAAATAGAGATGGAAAGAAATATTGAAAATAGTGCTGTTCACATCATTTATAACACAGAAACTGGTATTATGCCTGTCCTGCTTGAAACTGGCAATGTAAGTGTGCAAAATGAGCAAAATACAAGTGAGCAAAAGTCCATCTTGTGCCTTCCTGTCATCTTAGGCCTTATACTTTTGTACATCACCATACAGACAAAATAAATATTAAAATAGTGAACAATTCAGCCAAAGTTGTGTTGCATGTGTCCCCCCAGTGTCAGTCATGTTTGACTTAAACCATGTTAGTGTGCAAAATGAAGTCCTTCTTGTGAAAATTGGCTTTTGTAAGGAGTTGAAGTCCTTATTTACTCACGGTGGTGGTCAATATCTCACTCTATTGTATGACTATAAATACTGTAGCAGAGGGAGCTCAGCTCTGGCTTGGCCATATTGCCAAGGTGAGGAGGCAGAGCTGAGCCCAATTTAAACTCTTGCCATCATCGCCCTGCAGCAAGCGTTTAATGCCACGGCCGTGGTGAGGCACATGAGGCGACTGCAGCTGGGCACTACCCAGATCACCCCCACCAGCCCCTGCCACGGACACCTGCTCCTGCCCACAGAAGAGGCCGGCGAGGAGGCAGAGGAAGAGGAGGAGGAAGAGGAAGATGAGGGTAGGTTGGTCTTCCTTCTGCAGATCCTGTTCTCCTTAGGAGTTTAGAATAGCATAAGGACTCTTCACCAAATCCAATTAGTATAGATCTCCAGAAGAATCTCTATGCCAGAGCCTGAATTTTTCCAGCAGATTCGTAATCAAATAATTTGCAGGAGAGCTGAGTGCCAAAACCCACTTATTATTTTATTTTGAATATATACTGTATATTAACATTTGCCCATTATATACGATTGAATGTGCAATAGAGTATTTAAAATATTTAAAATACCAGTTAAGTAAGTAACCTGTGGGATAATGACATACATTTATGTACACTGGGGTACACATTACCTGTAATTGTTATGATAATTTAACCTTTTATAGTAGCATAATGTAATGTAATCATAGTAGCTAACAGTAGGCCCAAGGGTAGGCAGTGTTGTTAACTGTGTCTCTTTCTTTTCTCTCTCCCTCTCTCTCTCTCTCTCTTTCTGTCTGTCTGTCTCTTTCTCTCTGTCTGTCTCTATCTCTCTGTCTATCTCTCTCTCTCTCTCTTTCTGTCTGTCTGTCTCTTTCTCTCTGTCTGTCTCTATCTCTCTGTCTATCTCTCTCTCTCTGTCTGTCTGTCTGTCTGTCTATCACTTTCTGTCTCTGTCTATCTCGCTCTCTCTCTCTCTCTCTCTCTCTCTCTCTCTCTATCCCTCTCTCTGGGCAGGCTCCCAGTGTGGAGAGGAGCGCAGGGGCAGTGCAGACCGGGACAGCCTGCGGAGCTGCGCCTACTGCTGTCGACCGTCCAGCCGGGTCTGAGCACCGCACCTACAACCTACAACACAGAACCTGACCCCTCACCCACGCACCCCCTCTCCTGCCTCAAACCACCACCAGTCTGACTCGGAATACAGAGTTATCTCACCAGTGACCAGTAGGGGGAGCAGTGCCAACAGAGAGGGGCCAGGGGGGTACTAGTCTCTTGGGGGCCCGGTGTACGTTTAACAGTTAGTATAGACAAACGAAGGGAGATTTGGCCTGAGTGTGGGTTGGAAGAAATGCACGTGTTAGACTGGTTTAAGATTCTTTTACCAGTCAAACACCTTGCCAAGAGAGAAGCTCAAAGTTATAGTGCCGCCAATATCACAACAGACAGAGAAACCTCCTCCACTGCGAAATGGAGTTCCTGTAAAGGAGGTCGTAGAAGGTCAACATTTAACATAAACAGCCACAGGGAGGATTTGGTCTGAATGTGTATTTGAATGAATGCAAGTGTTAGACCGATTGGAGATTCCTGTCTCACTCTAACACTTGTGCGAGAGGAGCTTGAAGTCATAATGCTGGCGATATCACAACAGACACAGAAACCTCCACTGGGAAATGGAGTTCCTGTAAAGGAGGTCAGAGAAGGTCAAGTGTGGCTGTAGCAAATGTCACACAGACCTTCAAGTTGCCGTAAGGTGTGTCACCACATCTGATTGCCACAACCATGGCATATCCCCACAAGACACAGGAAAGCATCTTAGAGAGGCCAAACCAGGGCAGGATAGCATCCAGGCATTCTTATGTAAGGTGGCAGGTTTGTGCATCAGTTATCTTCTGTTCATTTTTGGTTTGCTTTGGATGAGGCCTGTTGTCTTAAGTTGTGTATTTTATGATCCTCCCAAAAATAATATTATGTTCTGATTATGTTCTCCCATTGAGCTGATGTTTTGTTTTAAGCCAGAGGTTGTTGAAGGAGTCAGCTGTAACATGAGAGATGAATGTCTTTTAGATAGTTTATCTTCACACCATGACTCAGAATACTCTTTCAAACGGACTGACTTACACTGACTTCCTCTGCATTACAAAATGGTGGAAGGAATGCCATATGATTGAAATCCCCATCGCTAAGATTTCAATCTAGATTCAGCAATTGTCATTAAATTCGTAATACACTCTCATAAAATATCTTCAATAGATATGTATCAGCATAACAGAATTAGACCTTGCATAGTAAACTAGAAAACTGTTTACTTCGAAGTCCTCTAAAAACATTATGCTAATATTCCCCTCTTCACCATTTTGCATTTTAATGGCATTATTTCCTCCCCATGACTTTGGATGTCAACCCTTGCTGCATTCTGTCCATTGCGGTGCATTCTGGGATTGGCCCTGCTTGAGATGAGGGGGGGGGGGGGTTCGGGGGGTAGGCGGCATGGGATAATTGCCCATCACTTGAACTCTGTATTCCGTGTCCGACTGGATTTGTGTAACAGTTCTGGTGAGAAGGGATTGCATGCAAAAGTGGGATTATACTATACGATGTTTTGGAAGTGGAATGGGGGACCTAACGGCTGTTCTGTTTTCTGAGACACAAAACTGAGATTCTGTCAGTGCCAGTCCTGGAGCCATGCAGCTCCATTAGACAAGCGAGAGAAAGAAAGAAAGAGAGAGAGAGAAAGAGAGCGACTGATAGACAGAGAGAGAGAGAAAGAGCGCGAGAGAGAGAGACAGAGTCCGCTATCTGAAATGTGATGTTATGTAATAGTTTGACAAGGGGGAGATGGGAGGGCTTTCTGTGGACACATACAGTTAGAGAGGAAGGCAATAGGCAATATCTTGTGCCCTCTCGGCACAGCGTGGCGAAGGCATTCATAAGTAGTCTTGAAGATGGTCTTGAATAATACATGCGAATCCCCTGAGGGAATGGGAAATGTATTCTCAGTACTGTTCTGAGCACCAGATTCATGTCTAAAATCGACAGCTCTACAGTTGAGACTGAAAGATGAATTTCTCACTCTGCCTGAGTGTCTTAGATGCTGAAAAAGCCACATGCCATCACACACCAGCATACATCGATAAACCTCCCTACACATTGATTATCCTAAAACACTGGTCTTGCCTGTTGATGTTGACAGAAAGACAGAAGTGTCACTCAGACAAAACAGATTGCTAGTGTCTTCACTCAGATGTAGCAGTTTTGAGGTTTTTTTTTTCTTGGGGGGGGGGGGGGGGGGGGGGGGGGGGGGGTCCTCTGGGTACATACAGTGGTGCTCATATATTTACATACCCTTTCAAAATGAGTGGTTTCCTGCCCATTTGTAAGAGAAAATGAATGATTACACACAAGCCTGTTTTTCCATGTGTGGTTGGTGAACAGTTGAAGTAATTTATTGTGAGAAAAATGTGAGAACTCAATTCAAACCAAAATGACAACAGAAATAACGCAAAGTACCCTGATCAAAAGTTTACATACCCTAGTTCTTAATACTGTGTATTTCCCCCATGAGCATCAATAACCACTTTCAGTCTTTTGTGGTAGTTGTCAATGAGCCTCTTGATCTTTTCAGAGGGTAAAGCCGCCCATTCTTCCTTGCAAAAGGCCTCCAATTCCTGCAAATTCTTAGGCTGTCTAGCATGAACAGCACGCTTCAGGTCTCCCCAGAGTGGTTCAATAATATTGAGGTCAGGAGACTGAGATGGCCATTCCAGAACAGAAATATTTAGAGAAAACAGTTACAAAACCAGGAACAGAAGCACACTTCTTTTCTTCTGTTTTTCTCCTAATTGTCTCTGCTCTCTCACATGCTATGGTAGGGCCAGAATGACACAGCAGTATGACTTGCCAACATCCTATGCATGGTTCATGCATAGCCTCTTCCATCTCCTTAATGTGCTTCAAAATCAAGGTGTCAGACATAAGCGTGTAACAGTGAGAAATGGGAAAGGTACGCCCAGAGGATCTGTGTCTGCGGTAGCCCAGACAGGACACTAACCTCTAACAAGCAGTCTCCTTCAAGAACTCTCATCTGACACAATCCAGTTTTTGTTTGACCTACTTCAGCACAGGATGATGGGCCAGTGGGCTATGGTTGTCATGCCCCCCCCCCCCCCCCCCCTTCTCCTCTCCTCTCCCCCACTTTCTTTCTCTCTCTGTCACTTTCTCTCAAGACACAGGAAAGGGATCTCACGTTTGTGCTCTCTGTTTAAACTGTACTGTGCACCTCTGTAGAGGAAGTCCAATGTTTGCATGATCTGGTTAATATGTTTACATGTAAGCGATGAGCGATGAACAACTTCTAAACATATAGATATACATATGTGTACATATAAATATATCATTATTGGTAATATTATTATTATTATTACTATTATTACCCAGACACCCCCAATACAGTACACGCTTCTACCGATGAATATTTAGTGTAAAGTGGGCACACAATGTTTTTTTTGCACTGCCAGAGGCAACCTCTGCAAAGTTAAGGTGACTTATGACTCAGATGTGAAGCCTCTTCCCCAGTGCCATGCTGATGTGCTGTCATTCAAAACTTTCACTGGAGACCACTTGCTCTCTCCACCAGAGGCTCTCAACCTTGGTTCCTACATGTTGGTTAGCCTTAGTCATGTCACAGAGCTAGTACAGCTGATGCAATGCAGGCCATGCTATTACCAATTCAGCAGGGAAATAAAATAATCCTGAAACATTTTTGGAGGGGCTAGGCTGTCAGAAAATGTAAAAATGCTCAAGAGTGGTACTGAATTTAATGAGTATAATAAGATTAGGGTTGAATCGATCGCTGTCGAAAGTAAGCTGTCCACAATCTGCTCTTATGGAAAATTCCAGCAGGTATTGCAGTCTCTCAGTGACTCAGGGAAACAAAGGCTAGGTGTATGCAGACACTACTCAGAGAAACACAGGAGAGCAGTCCTCAGACTGTTTCTCAGACATACCTAGAACCTTCTATCATTATAGAAGACACAAGAGACGTATAAATAACAACCAAGGTAACATCAAAAGCATAATAATTTTTGATAAAAAATAATTAATACAGTACTGAAAGTATGACCTGAAATGGTGTCTAAAACTAAGCATATGACTTAAAGACAAGCCTATCACTTAAAGACAAATAGGAAAATATAAGAACCAGAGAGAAATGTAACACAAAAACACAAAACACCCCCCAAAACACTAATGACATTTTTTTAAGAATATGAAAGATATGGCTCATTACTTACTGTTGTCACAAAGTGAAGGTTTTATTGAGGGAGGGAAAATACAACTGAACTTCAAACTTCTCAACAAACAAGGGAAAATATTTGTAAAACAACAAGGGAGGGAGGAAGGGAGCATTTGTTCAGACATCTTTTCAGAAAACAGTTTTGACACCAAAAGATGGAGGACTGTACAATGTTTCAGTTCATTACAGTTCCTAGACAGCATCCTTATTCATGTATCATAATTACATGCAAAATTATACTGTGCCCAATAAACAACTGCATAATTTAACTAGAAAAGCACTTGGGGACCTCCACCAAGCAGTTAATCCCCACCCCCTCTTTTTGTTTTTGTCAATGGTATTTCCTATGTTAACTTTCTTAGTTTATACCAATACCAACATACTGTCAAAATTTCAGAACGATAGGTCCATGACTTTTTGAATTATTTTGCTAACAAACAAACAGACAGACAGATAGACAGACAGACAAATAAACGCACCCAAAAACATAACCTCCTCCCCAGAGGTAATTATCAGGAAGCTACAAATAGAAAAGAAGTATTGAGAATGTCTTATTCAGTTCTTTAACTAACACTGACATTGTCTGCATTGTTTTACATTCACAAAGCATAAATACATCTCACCTGGTGTCACCTTTTACAGGCTAGAGTGATGAATGTACGAGCTTGCATTGGCCTCCTTACTCATCCAACTTAAAAAAAAAAACAAACACTCAGGATGTGGGATCCCAGCCAGGGATGGATGAAAAAAGTACTGGGGACTGTGCTAACACGGCAGAGGGCAGGGTGTATGTGGAGACAGTGGTTTAGGGGTCTTTAGGCCATATGATTGTGGCAGTACAATTCTAAAGACCCAGGCTGTGTCTGAAATGTGCACTTGTTCACTATATAGTGCATAACATAGGGTGTGAGTGACATTGTTTTGTCCCCTACACTGTGCACTACATAGTGGCCGAGTGAACATTTTGGATTCAGCGCCAGACTGTGGTCAGACTGTCTGGCCTATCTTCTGTTCTGTTCTGAACCACTTCTCCTTGACCACTGCGAGAAACATAATGAGTTCTTGGAAAGATGTGTGCATGAATAAATCAGGACGTAGGAAAAACATAAAACAAATGCAACCCTACAGAGTCTGATAGTACTTCTAAAACCATTCCTGGCACTGCATTAATTTGTATTGCCTCTAACAATAAAAAAAGCTTTTGAAGGGTATTTCACTTTTGCGCCCATTTAGTAACCTGACATATCATTGTCACCCTATCCTTCACATCTAGCTCCCTGCCTACTTGTAGGTCGACCACTTAAATCCTCTAGGCCAGGTAAAAGCAACCAACCACATAATTTTCGCCCAACTCTGTTGCTATCTGGGCCATATGAATGGCACAAACCCCACCTCTCCGTGCAATAGGTCTCTAATTAATGGTCATTTAGATCTCACTGGACTAGACTGTGTGCAAACGCTCCCTGCCCTTGTTTGGTCAAGCAGCCCATTGTGTATTTAAGAAGCTCTGCATCGCTACGTTTACCTGCCTGCTGGGGGGCAAAAACTCAACCTTCATTTGCTTAACCAAACCCACCTTGTAGGGCTGTCAAACCTCTCCTAACAGCTCATATCCTTGCCTGAGGAAGACAGGTCCTGAAAAAAGACACGCCAATACCAACAGCCACTTTTAAAGCACTTACACACCTCTGTTCCAGTCTTGTTTTGAGAATTGTTATTTCTTCATTTCTTAAAATCTATTAAGTGATTAGTTTGAATTCATTTATATACCTATATATATATTAGTTAGGCTACTCGCAAAGTCAAAAAGGTAATGCCACAGAGGAATGCCCCAGAGAGCAGGCAGGTAAACTATACAAGTATAAGTGTACCCTTAAGCAAACAAACCTAGGTACAGCTAGAGTAAACACAGTTAAAGAACACACATGAGGTCCTCCTTTGCTTCTGCACCCACACCCAAAGAGGACAGGCTGGCATACATCCTGTCACAGTCACGCATACATGAACAGCCTGTGTAAATCCCCCAGACCAAGGTTGAGGAGCCTCTGAGCAGTGATAAGTATTTTGTTGTCTCAGTTCTCACCGATAGGTTTTTTTTTTTTTTTTTGCATGACATGGTCTCGTATAGCTACAGTGATGGTGCCAAATTTTGGTTCTGGAATGCATCCTCTGTGTTTTTCAGCCTCTTTTGGAAGTTAGTTATGATACTGCCCACATCCCTACAGTGGCCCACCCAGGACCTGACCGATTACTTACCAGGTCAGCAGGAGAAGGAGGAGGAGGCTAGGAGGTTGGGCTTAGTCATGCAGGCCTGTGGAGGGGTTGGAGGGAACGAGGCTGGGCTTAGTCATACAGGCCTGGGGAGGATGTATCTCAAGCACAGTGGTCCTCCAGAATCAGAGCAGGTTAGACTCACTGTGTCATACTAACGGCTAACAGGAGCTGCTTAGCCATAGAGGGAAGTGCAGTAAAGAGTATATTTATTCGACAAGATAAAAGTGGACAAAACTTAACACAGCAGTAGAATCAGAACCCGTCAGTGCAATTCAAATGTTGAGGCACAATTCAAAAAGATGAGGCACATCTGCATTATGATGATTGATCACCAGAACTTTAAATAATCATTGCGCGAGATCAAAAGGAAAACAGAGTGAAATAGTTTTGGCTGATGTTCAGGCATGTAAGTGCCACAGTAATGAACTCATGGGGAAATTCTTCAGTAAAATCTTCCCATTTTGTTCAGATCTACTTTGAGCTGGATGCTTATGCAAATGAATGAAGGGCTTACTCTATCCCAGTCCTTTAGGGTGTCCATTGCAGCGAAATCAGGCTGTTATATTTTGTTAAGTAACTTACACTGTCTCGTCTTTTTATGGATGTTTTTTTTTTTTCCTTTTTTGTTTTGTTGGTTTTGCTGAGTAAATTATTCAACCGGCAGTCAGCACAGAGGCACTGGTTATTAAGATACACAAGTGTGTGTATTATATATATATATATATATATATAATTATATATATATTGTATATCCTTTTTTGTAAAAGCTGTTTTGAGCTACTAATGTATGGATGCAATGCATCGTTGGTTACTGATCAACACACAAGAGGCCACTGATTTGTAACCTTATAGAGATATGGTAGCAGGATCTGAAATAAAAATCCCTTGTCTATGCATTGTGTGTTCTGTGGCATTTGTGAATTATTAGGCATGTTTTTCATGAACAGATGGTGTTGTACACTCACAAGAGCGTGGTGGCTATTTTAGGGTCCTCAGCCTGGATAACTTGCAGCAGAAGCATAATTGAAACGGAGGGAGGCCTCGTCGTTTTGGCTGTCTTGTTTTGTTTTAGCATTGCAGAGAGGTAGCCTCCTTTTATCCCCTTTTTGACAATGAAATATGCAATAGATTGACCAAAACATTTTTGTCAGCCTCAACACACAACAAAAACCTTTACCTTTACCTTACCTTTATTTGTACCCTTCAGGAACTTTACATCATAAAAATGATCACAGTGCCTACTAAAATACATTATAATCTATGATAATGAATCTGTTACATTTTCAATGATTCTAAAGGAAAACACACACCATGTATGCGACATTGTAAGATAAGCACATGTAATGGTGTAACACCACATCTAAAGCACTGTAGAAATGCCTGCATCATATTTATACAATAACTAGCAGGTCTCAAAATATTTGATTCCTCTGAGCACGTTTCAGTACTTGCTACATTAGCAGGTGGAAATACCACAGCTCTGGTCTCTGAAACAAGGGGAATACAACAAAAGGGTCAAGGGTCAAAGGCACATTTCACATAGTGAGGAGACCCATCCGTTTTTTAACCTCCACGACACAAACATCACACATTCATCTCATTCACTTGAATAAGACCACCTGCACCACAACGGTCTTTAGATGCAGTAGTCCAGTCATTACACACATACTGTAGCAATCTTGCTCTGTTGCCTGTACTTCCTGATTTGCATACTGTAGTCAGGGGCACCGCTAGAAATTGTGGGCCCCCTGAAAGAAAGTCATTTTGGGCCCCAACTATATCGTAGCCCTCTGTGTGCCCCTGTGAAGCTCTGTGCCCCCTGAATCGTCCTGATCTACCCCCCCTTAATGGTGCCCCTGACTGTAGTTACACTTTCAGGTTTTTTACAGTGAGATCAGGTACAACAATCCACACTTCACCAACAAAACAACTTGACTGCAGAAAGATAAATAATGTATATGTTTCGCCTGGCACGTGAACTTGGCGGGTGCTATGTTAACACAATTTACTTGTGCATCTCAGAACTGAGTCAGGTGAGTGAATACATGAACAGGAAGACTACATTAGTGTTCCCAAACCACATTACTGATGTCTTCCTCTTTCACATGTATATCTGTTACCGCTGCTCTCGTACAATACACCTTTTTATTTCTAGCACATCTTAGTCTCACAAGCACTTCTTATCACAAGCACTGTGTAGCATTCTTATTTTCTCAACCTTATTTCACGTACAGCATCACAGCTCACAGAGCTCAGACTCTAAACAGGGCACAACACAACCAGTACTCCAGTTCATCCAGCTGTCTTCACCCTCCATGTGCACCCCTTTTAGACGATGCTGGTTGTCCTTCTCAGGCTGTCTTTGACTCGGATGAATTCAGGCTCGCTTGCCAACTGCTCTCTTTGTTTCTCCAGCTCTCTCTCCAGCTGGAGAAGAGTGGGAAGAGGGGAGAGAAGGGGAGGGAGAAAGAGGGAGAGAGATAGAGAGAGAGAGAGAGATAAAGGAGAAAGAGAAGAGTGAACAAATTAATTACAGTATAAAAAGTTACGTATATTTTACATTTTTACATAGGATTAGTGGTGGTATGTCCAAACTTATTGCCTTGTGCATTTTTCAGCATTTTATTCCCTTCAGCTGGAGCTAAGAACTGGCAGATTCCTAGATGACCCGGTCATTGCCTTTTTTAGGCTATTATCAAATATTTTCAAAATAGTTCCATTATTACTTTTAGGTGGTGGTGACCAAAACAAAACCACATTAAAATTGACTTTGGAGAAAACATTGTTACACTCTAGAAATACCTAGACCACAAACACATTGGAGGGATGACTGAAAAAACTCCTTGGCAAATTCAATGACAAAAAATTCAGACAACACATACTGTACAGCAGGCAGGAATGGGTTGAAATACCATTTAATCATCCAGAGATCAGTGATCCATCCCTGAGCAAATATTCTGACTCCATCCTGACTCCTTACACTAATAACTTCTAATGATGGAAGCTCAAGACAGGGAATGTTAAAACATTACTCCCTCATCACCTCTCAACCGCCAGGGTGGGATCATCATTAATAAAACACTAATAAAACATTAAAACCCTCAACTTCAGACTCCCCGTCCCCTGCGGAGGGTCTGAGATCCATGTCTTCATCAGGCGAGCGGGCAGGCAGGCAGGCAGGCAGGCAGGCGGACTGCAACACTGGCCTGGCCTCTGTGCTGCATGGTGCTGCTACAGTGCTCACACCTCAGCTACATTACATTACATTGCATTTGGCAGACGCTTTTATCCAAAGCGACTTACAATCAAGGGGGACATAAGCAATAGAGGAGGACACAGAGTAGAGACACAACAGACATATGTACTTCTGCATAGGGATAGAGAGAGAGAGAGTTTAGATTAGTGTTTGTTAGTTATATTAGTTTTGTCAGGAAGGGAAGCAATCTCGGAAGAGAAGGGTTTTTACAAGCTTTTTAAAGATAGGGAGGGATGTTGCTGTAGCTAACACACATCCTGACGCTGTGACCCAGCCGCTGGGGACAGCAGAGAGAGAGGAGGTGTAAAGGAATAACAGGTCACCGTCTGACTGGGGACTAGTGGTGTGAGTGTTCTCTCTCCCTCTGTCTCTGTCTCTTTCTCTCTCTGTCTGACACTCCCTGGGTGGGTGCAAGTGTGCATGCATGAGTGTGTCTAAGCATATGTGTGTATGCATTTCTGTGAATGTGTGTGTGTATTTGCGTGTGTGTGTTTGTGTGTGTGTATGTGTGTTTGTGTAAGTATGTCTTGATTTGTTTGTGTCTAGATGTGTCAAAGTGTGTGCGTGTAAGTATGTCTTGATGTGTGTAAATGTGTGTCTAGGGGTGCCGAAGTGTGTTTGTCTCTGTGTGTGTGCGTGTGTGCGTGTGTGTGTGCGTGTGTGCGTGTGTGTGTGTGTGTGTGTGTGTGACTATGTCCCAAAGTGTCTAAATGTGTGTCTAGGGGTCTGTGTGTACAGTAAGTATGTCTTGATGTGTCTGTCTAGGGGTGTCGAAGTGAATGTGTGGGTGTGTGTGTGTGTGTGTGTGTGTGTGTGTGTGTGTGTGTACCATGTCCAGTCTCTGTTGCCTCTTGAGCAGCTCCTGCTGCAGTGGGCTGGCCCCTCCTCTGCTCCTCTGCTGGTCGTCATGGCGTTGCCTCGTCTGCAGCCGCCGCCTGCGCTGCTCCAGGACCCGCTGGAGCTCCGACTTCTCCTCCTCCGACCCCGAACGCCTGCACACACACACACACACACACACACACACACACACACGGACATGCACACACACGGACATGCACACACACACACACACACACATACACACACACACACACACGCACACACGGACACACACAGACACACACGGACATGCACACACACATGGACATGCACACACACACACACACACACACACACACACACACACACACACACACACACACACACACACACAAACATACACACACACACACAGACACACACACACGGACAGACACACAGTGCTTAGTAGGCACCCTGAGCAGTGTGAGGTGTGTGTATTTATGCAGTGTGAGTGTTTGTGTTTGTGCAGCGTAAGTGTGCGTGTTCGTACAGCATACTGTAGGTGTGTGTGTGCATTTTTGGTCTTCATCACATCAGTGGCATAGTCGGGGTTGGGGGAGTTAGAATGATCCTAAGGGCTCAGCATTGGCAAGGGGTCCTTCAAGGACACTAGCAATATTATTTTGTAATAATAACAATGGGCCACAAGATTTGTTTTCTTTCATGGCATCCAAGATTTCTAGCTGTACCTGTGCCTTGCACTGAGTGCTTCCTGAGAGTGTGTGTGTGTGTGTGTGTGTGTGTGTGTGTGCGTGCGTGCGTGCGTGCGTGTGTGCGTGCGTGTGTGTGTGTGTGTGTGGACTCATGCACCATATTGTGTTCTAGGTTGATATTTGATCTGTGTAATCTATAAGTAGTAAAATGAAAGCCGCCCTGTCTCAAATCTCAAATGTCACTACAATCAATCCGCTGTGCTGCTTTGCTCTGCCCACACACCTCGGTGATTATTGCTCAGGTGCAGTTCCCAGCACATTAGTGCACTATTTCTGTCTTTTTTAAAGTTTTGGCCTCAGAGCAGGTAAAAGGGCCCAGCTTCCGAAATGACAATGACAATGAAAATAACACAAAATGACATTATTTGTACAGACTGTGTTTTGGAAAAGATCCTAAAGATCGAAATTCCTAAACATTACATCTGGGGAGTATTACGGTACCAGTTAGGGTCTATTTGAATAGTCATTATGACACTGAGCAAAACAATTACAGCATTGGATGCACCACATCATGCATCATTCCCTTCAGCTAATGAGGGCAAGAGCTTCATCCATCATCAAAGACAACAAATATACACCTCACCTTTTTTAGATCTGAAATGAGCACTCCCCCTCAAAAGCATACAAGCACCTAATCTGTCACAGATATAAGCTTACTAAAATGAGAACCTGCATATTTTGGCAATTTAGTGATGCTATGCGGTAAAGGCTTGCTTTACACTTTTACATGGTGTTGTGACCCAGATTGTAGTACAATGTACTGCATAGTCCGGAAGGGTGATGGAAATGACAGGTGCTTTCATTTGTCTATCTCAGAAGCAACTCAAAATGACCTCAAAATGATAAAAGTAAAGAAAAATTAGTTGCAAACAAAAAACAAACAAAAAAAAAACATCAAATTGTTTACATGCTGAAAAACAAAATCCCGAATTTTAGTCTCTTGTGAGTTTTACTATATCACATCTTTACAGTAAAAATGGCTGAGAACATTACAGGTTTGTCAGCGATAAATTATATAAATTCACACAAAATCTTTTGAGAAACTGACTTCCAAATAGGAGCTTTCTGACTCTCAAAAAAATTCTGATTATGTTTAAATGCTTCTATTGTTTTTTAAATCATAACTGTTTAAACAGAAAGCGTGTGGGTAGAATGAATGACATGAATGAAAAGCCAAACAGTGTGAGTCAGTTTAAACTATTATGCCACCCACACCAGCAAACAACTCCCTGATCATTTTGTATATGCCCTTAACACTTCAGCAAAGGTCAAAAGGTCATCTGTTTTTGTCCACCTACAGCTGAGTCAGACCTGCATTGCAGTCCATATTTCCCAATACACACTTTACCTCAACCTGTATTCCCAAATGAATGGGTTCCTCCATTTTGTTATAAATACTTTGTTTTTTCTGAGACACCGTGCTCTCCTGTTGGTGGTGTGTATTGAAAAGGTTCAGGCTTAGAGAAGATAGATCACACTTGTTTTTTTTTTCTTTTTAACAGTTTATTTTATAACACTTTTTATTTTTTTGCAGCAGGGTAACCACAAACGTCAGTGTGATGAAGACCATCAAGCGGAAACGTTTGTGGTTATCCTGCTGTGAATAAGTAAAAAAATAAAAAGTAACATTTCTGAATATGTTGGTCATATTTTATTTGGATGACCCTATAAATTGCCTACACGTGCAAACACTAAACATAAACCATCTGCTCATATTCTGTGTCTTGTTAAGGTTATGAGTAGGGGTTGAATTTTATTAAGGTGATTTGTCGGTAAACAATGAACAAAATGACATTGGATTTTAACAAACCATTTGTTATATATTGTGGCCAGACTTTCCCAAAAATAGTTTTTACTACATTTACAAGGATTTCTTATGACATGCTGAGAATTACTTGTGACATATTTATTTTTTAAAACCATGCAGAAAAATATATACTAGAGTGTGTTCGGTAAAAATGCTTTGAGCTTCAGCACCTGTGGCTTAGGAGCAGCTCCCTGTGCAGGGCCTGGTGACTCCTGGAGCCCTTGACGGGGTTGAGGAGCTTCTTGGGCTGGATTAGCGCGTCATGGCCCAGCTCTGAGGAGCGGGTAGAGAGGGTTGGGGAGGCCCTGCCCAGCTCCAGACCTCCGCCTCTCTGCACCCTCTGTGCCTCCCGACCCCCAGAGTCCTGTCCACGCCTGGGCACTAGACATAAGACATGAAGAATTTACAGAGAAATATTTCATTGAGAAGAATTTAGACAGTGCAAGCATAAATAGTTAATTGTGATTACATTTATGTCCCCTTATAATTATAGGATTCAATCTGCATTCTGAGCGGTTCTGACATATTCAGCTTCACAATTTTTGTATTTATTCTAAAAATAAAACTGATACGTATGTATGTTGAACTTGATTCTTTTACATATAAAGCTCAAAAAATAGAAATACTTGTCAATTCACAATTCACATTATGAATTACACAGAACATTAACTCATTATTCACAGACTATCAATAAAATGTTTAAACTAAATATCAAATTCTGAGTATTTAAACAGCACTTTCAAGCTTGATCTTCATGCATGATGTAATGAAAGGGGTATGGTTGCAATGCGGTATCAGGTTATTTTGGTCACCTTATCTCAGAGTGTACTCTCAAGAGAGTTCTTAAGTGAAATGGCAAATATTTACATGAGACTAAATGAATGGAAAAGCTGTAGCAAACAAAGCGATTGACAGTAAAGACATTGTGGGGTGGAGATTATTTGCATTATGATTTAATCACATTAGTTAACATACATGGCAAACCCATAACAGTGTCGTTTAGGGGTAAAGAAAGTGTTGGATTGTACTGCACGTACCAGGGGTACAGATAGCTCTTCCATGAGCTGAGTGAGGATATGAGAGGTCATGGCCTGTCTGTTAAAGAGAGCCATAATTATGACAGAGCCCAAGAGATGAATTAAGCATAATGAAACAAAAAAATGTACCACATTCTGTTTATTTGCACAAATACAGGTACAGTTTTCAGCTCTATGATTATAACTTTAAGACTGACAGAAAGCAAACTAATTTAAAAAAAAAAATCCACCAAAAAGACAAATAAAGCTCACAAATTACCAATACATCACAGCATTCGCCTATATGAACTGCAAATATTCATAGCACATTCTAGGATTTACTCCAGTTAAGCTGTTCAGTCATTTAAACATCACATTAGAAGTCACTTGACACATTAATAGCTTTTTAGCCTTTCATCGCATGGTTCTGAGTAATGGACCCACTGTGGTTTTCGCAGTTGTTTTTGTGCAGCCAGCCCGGAGAAGGACACAGTGTGCAGCGCGACCTCACCTCACAAAATATTTCCTTCGCGAGCATCACTCGGCCGCCCGGCCTCTCACCGGCTACAAATAACTCCCCACCCGGGCCACTGATTGAGCGGACACAATGGGCCAGTGTGTGGGCGGCAATGTTACGGGCAACACAAGGGAGCCATTGTCTCCCCCGGCGACATGTTGGGTCAATCACAGCCGGATGAAAAGCTCCCAGGACCAACTGGAGTTTTGCCACATCATTACTGAAAGATGTTTTTATGAGCTTCTACAAGCCTGTGGTTCTTTTTTACCGCCCCCTGCCCCTGCCCCCCCACCCCCCCTTTCCTTCCTTCTCACAAGCTTAGATAGTTCTCTGCGGTAATTGCTGATAGGATGCTGTTTGACTGGCTGAAACTCTTTGGAAGTGTTATGCAAGGTAGATGAGTTGATGCAATGTGACACAGCCCTGGAAAGTTAGCACCGCATGACGAAGCAGGGTTTAAGGGAGACATATTAAAACAACTGAAACAGGTCGTGGACTCTAGTTCTGATAAAAAAGTTAGTTGAAATAAATATGGAAAATGGTATGCAGTTTTAGGGAAACCATTTAATGCAATGCAAACAACTACGAAACAACAAAGCACTTATCAAAACTTATCAAAAGTACAAATGTAACATACATATTTCATGCATTTACAAAACTGTCTATTATGTGTTTCAGAGTCTTTAATGCCATAGTGTAACACAACAAACCAAAACAATAAACTGACTTACAATACATAATGAGTAAACTTTCTTTATTTTGTGCACAATTTCCATGGCAAATGTCTTCTAGTTGTCTACATGTAGATTTCTTTCTAGATTCAGCACAATGACGACTCTTTCAATACAGTAAAAATGAATATATCACCCTTCGAGTTGGCCAGATGGCTACCGCTACCACAACCACACACACTGAACAGGTACAGAATGCATACCTCAGGTGCATACCTCACAGGTGTCTGTCTATCTGCCCCCCTGTCTCTCCTGCAGACCTTTGCCTGGTGCGATCCTGGGTACACACTCCGCAGCCCACAGCTCACCACCACTACTACTACTACCACACACACAACCGGTACACAAGGAAGGAAAGGAAAGTAAGGCTCTTACTTTCTTGCCATGGGTGACTCCCATATCTCCCCCGGCCGCTGGAGCTTTGCTGCCACCCAGGCGGGATGAGAGACCCAGAGTAGCAGCTCTGGGATTGAAGGAAAACCCCCCTGCCCCTCCACAGAACCACAGTGGAGAGCAATAGAAGGGGAGAGGGGGCAAAAAGAGTGAGGGATGAAGGGAGGGAAGCAGGGAGGGAGGAAGAGAGGGAGGGGGTAAGAGAGGGGTAGAAGCAGAGAGATAGGAAGGGGACAGACCCCAAACCACTGACAATGAAACAGTTCAAATCAAACAGTTCAAAGTGCCTGTATGATTTCTTAATCACCAGAGTAAGGACACTGTTTAACACCTGCTGCATGCAGGCACACCTGATGATGAACATCAACAAAAAGGCAAAGGAATGAACGATAAAATACAAACTAGGAGGCAGTGACAAAGATGTAATTAACAGAATAATGCCAGATTCCTACATAACATGAGGTTGTTTTGAGTCTGAGTTTGTACAGTCTTGTATCTTCAGTGTGCATACTAACAAGGAATGATAGCATGTCAGTTAAAACAAGGATTATACATTTATTACATGTACAAATACAAAACAAAAAACAGTTATTTGCCAGGTTTTAAAAAAAATGAATGTCCATTTTAGTGTACATTGAAGCTTGGAGCCTAAAACAGATGATAATCAGGTCCTCTTGTGAAAGCATCCTGACACCTGGGTAGCTGCTGGCCACTTCTCAAACCTGTTAGTCTTCTCATTGTTTGAAATGTGCTGTGGTCCAACCAAACACAAGAGCAGAAATGACCAACCTTGGAAAGTTAGCCTGCTTCATATAAATTCCAAAATTGTATTACAAGCCTAACAGGTAACAGGACCTCCTGTGGACTATGGTGAATTGGTAAGGCAGGATACCTTCTTTCAAAGTATGTATTTAGAAATCATTAAAAAAGGGAGACATATACCTTTTCAAATGGGTTTCCGTCTGAACCCTTCTGCCCTGCAAAGACCCAGCCATCACGAACTGCTACTGTTTTAATGGCGGAGCTTCCTAGTCCTCTAAAAATCTCACGGGCCTCATCTGTCAGTCTACAATGGGGAAGGAAAAGTGTTAGCCATCTTAACAAAAGCTAGCTGTGTGAATGTAAGTTACAGTAAAATCAACACATGAAATGAGAATAAGAGTGTTAAACTTGCATGAATGCTGGATCATCAAAGGAAGCGACAAGCACGATTTGTCCATCCTGAATTCTTTTCAGAAAGACCAGCATCTCAGCAGCTTCTTCAGGAACAACAATGTCAAACGATAATTACAACTAATGCCATGGACACTGTGTAATATTCAAACTTAAACACGTTCTTACTGCTATTAAATTGACTTTACATTTGTTTTATTTTATCTATAGGTTAATGCATTCTTTGTGATATCTTTTAATAAAAGGGTTGGTTTTTAAGGGCATGTTCAAAAAAGATTGTTCCCTATTTTAACTTTGTTTTGAAAGTCACAGACATGCATTCACAAAATCACATTTTAACTGTCCTACTTTTTGTTTTCTTTGTTTGCAGACAACCATGACTTCACAACAATAACACAGCTTGTAACACTTTCTAACTCATTTTCTTTACACTGCATCTGTTTTTTCCTATGATGACCATTGTCAGTATTCATACTGGAATTACTTCAACATAATGCTCAATACAAAAAATCATTAATATGGAATTGCAAATCACTGGTACCTCTAAAGTATTCACTGCTTATAATATTTCCACTATGACCTGAAAGAAAAAGACATCAGGAAGTTATAGTTAATTATTCACAAAATAAATATAATAAGGACAGAAATAATGACTATTAATTAACATAATAATCAACTGCACAAGGAAGTTATTATTCAATGTGTGGTTATGTGGTTTACAATATCTTAACTGCACCTCTGTTTACTCAGTCTAAATAAATGTGTTATTTAACTACACACAGTAACAGGCCTTGAGCATTGCAATGTCAACACCTGTCCTCTGACAACTCCAGTCCAAAGCAGAAAGACAGGAGTACCCTGCACTCACCGTTCAACAGCACGATATTTAACCCTCGACCTACGTTGATCTTTGTTCCACTCATGACACTGGGGGAGACAGAAAGCAGTGTTTACGCCCTTCATAAAGGCCACCAAGGCAGTAGCTCACAGGTATAAGCAATCAGTAATTGTATTGTCAGTGTAAGTATAGCCTACACTTCGCCATTGAAGCAAATCTTTGGTCCAACTACATTAGCTAATCCACTCCTGATGTAAAAGGCAAAGTGGTTGGAGGGGCAGTCTTTGGGTGAGGCACACATCCTGTTCATCTCGGCCTTGTCTGGAGAAGCATGCCAAACAAAAAAACACAGAGACAGGCAGAACCTGTTGTGTTAAGAACATTATAACTTTTTTTCATTCATCCTTAAAGTATAATGTATCTGACTAAGCAAGGAGGAAACACATAGGAAGCGCTTCATATTTCTTGGTGTACCAGTGATCCATGTGATTGATGGTATGTGTTAGCTCAGGTGGCGTCTTTCCCTCAGCTCCCATAAACATGTACGCTTTCTTGATAATCAGAACACAGTTCTGGCTTTTATCCTGCAAAAGGTTAATTAAGTGTGCTTGCAAAGAGCACACTTATAGTTCTCCCACCATTTTTATTCTATTTATGATTTTTCAATGTTCACCCAGATTTTGCCTCCACTACTAGTCCTCAGGCTTTCGAGATAGAGACACCGCTCCAACTCTAAACAACCGGCCCGGTTTGGTTATGGTGATCCACCTTTAGATTTACCGTATCTCTTGTCGTTCGTCCATTATTGTCAGAGGGGTCAGGGATTTGACTGTGGCCTGTGTTATTTTCATGTGGCAACTATTTAAACTGTTTAAGACCAGACAGTTTAAAAATGGTATCAGGAGAGTGCCGATCCCTCACTGACTCACATCTTTTTGGCATAGGAATCCATTCCAAGACTGTAACCAATAGGCCACAGATACCTCAATATATTCCAGTATATTTGCAACAATTTAACATTCCTTCTAATTTTCTCTCAGGTTTGTGGTACATATTAAATAGACACACATACCTTGTTGATGGTTCAACCGTAGGCTTTGTCTCTGCACACAGGTCTTGCTAAAGGTCAAGAGGCTAAAGATGACACATATCCCACTGACATAGAAACACTCTGGCAATCAAACATACAAGCACAGATGAACATTGTTAGCAGCTAATTCATACAATAATGCAACAATTTTAAGTCTAATGATTAAATAATTTTTAAATTGCATTCTTACCTTGCCACCTCATGCTAGCGGGGATAATCCACTACACACAAAATCATAAAAACGGAGATTTCCATGTTAACTGAAATAGTTGTTAATGGCTTATGGTTATGGTTAGCTGAACTGGCATTTATTTTGGCATCCAAAAAATAAATAATGAAATCACATCTCACTGTACTTGTATAGTCACAATAAAGACTTCTACTTCTAACATGTTAACAGTTGTTTGAAATGACATTTGTAAACTTTTTTTTGAAGTAGCTTACCAGACAACAGATTCTTTGGCTTCAGTGTTCCAATAGTTTTTTTCATGCTTGTCCTCAAACAAGGATGTCCACAAAAGTCACCTCCCATAAAGCAAACCAGTTAGGCCCTTCCCCTACTTACTGACACCACTGCAACTAATAGACTTCACCTCATATATGTGCTCTTACTGTTTACATTATATTCCTTTTTTTAGGGTGAACATTACAGTCACAGCCAAACGTTTTCTCAATTTCACAGCCAAAAACGTCTGATTACAGCTGTAATTTGCCCTGTCTACATTTGCATATATGGTTTCATATGTACATATCTCAGAACTCAAGTAGAATGTAAGCTCCACGTGTTTCTTTGCAGGCAATCTTTGCTAACACAGAAAAAAACATTATTTTATAAGCACTTTTCCCCCTCCATTTATTACAGTCAGTCAGCATTTGAGTCTTGTAACCGAAAGTGTCCCTGCTCCGGCAAACGTACTTAAGGCACACCTCTCTCCTTGTGTGTTCCCTCCACTGTAAATTCACACTGTATGATCTGCACCATGACACTTTTTTTCTCTTTATTACTTTATTGTCTATTGTCACACTGTCTGTTGCCTAAGTTATTGTGTAATCCCTTAGGTTTATGTATACCTGCCGTGATTACTGTCAGAGAGAAGAGAAACTGCATTTCAGTTTTTCTGTATGTCCTGCACATATAGGGAAGTTAACAAATGAAAAACTTTGAACCTTAATTTATAAGGCATCATGATGATGTGACCTGAGCTGACTTTTATTAATCAAATTATTACCTATTCTAACGATATGTATATTTACACTGAAGTTATGTTAGTTAGATCATCATTTGTGCCAAGCTAAACAAATAGAGTCGGATTTTTTTTTTGTAATCGAAATTGATTTTTATGTACTAATGAAGCCTACTACTGGTAATACGCATTTGATCACTGTAAATACTAATCTAGACCCAATATGAACCTCCTTTACAAAAGCTAAAACAGCATAGTTTGCAAAACACAACCTTTGTGTCACTGGCAAAACCTTTGGTCACAATGTAACAGATTAAATGTCTATAATGACCTCATTCAAAGACATAGTCTTTCATACAGTGAACATATTTTATTGGTACGTCATCACATCCCTCATTACCGAAGAAACATTCAGAAAATGGCTGAAATTGGAGTAACACACTTCTGTGCAAGTGAGAACACTAGTTACTGTGGGATATATACGGGTATGTGGCATACTCCCTCTGGTTTGCAATGCATATTTGTAACTTTACACCCATTTCACATATACAAAAGCTACATGACACGCTAAAGAAATGGGTGGAAATATGAACAAGGTCCCCTCTGAATGAACTAAAAGAGAGGAAATGGGATTTTGGTTCCCAACAGAGATTAAGAGAACACAGCAAGCTCTTCAATGCCCTCTAGTGGCAGATGTACACAATTACACAACTGCAATTATTTCCAGACAAGTTTTAAGAGAGATACAGCATAATGAAGTACAATAAATATCCATTAGCTGAGATATATATTTGTAAAAGCACACTGCCACCAGTTATAAACTATCCCTAAATAACAATGTGCCTCATCCCTATACTGTTATCTCCTTGCGTCCACACAATATCAGTGGAAGAAAAACCTGACAACATAAATCTCACGTTACACGTAGGCTATGTAATAAAACATTCGTTACAAGGAAACATTTTTGAGTTTATTGGAGTCATAAAAAAATGTTGAAATGAGGAAACAAGGCATCATTTAGGCTGACAGACAGAGCTATCAGTCAATAAGAAGAAAGGCACGTTTCAGAAACGCAACACAAACACCAGCAACAGGAAATACATACTGAATGACAGTAACGCCTGGACACATGCTGTATTTTCATGCCACTGCAACGCATCGTGACAATAGGAAATGCACAGTATTGCACACCATGGTCATTTTCACATTAGTTGTTTTGGAGTTGAGGCAATTTCGGCATAAATCACATCACTTGATGTACACTTTCCCACTAACACTTCCCACTCCTTAACAGTATATATGTATATATGTATTGACCACCATCTACTGTGAACACACACACACACACAAACAGCAAGCACACACACACACACAGACACACACATTGACAATCTATGGAGGTCGAATTAATTGAATTAATTACATTGTGTTTTTGTTCCAATTTACTTAGCCCAATAATTACCCTGAGCATATGTTATAACATGTCTGCTCTAGTCAGAGATTGAGGTATGAAAAATAAAGGTGCCTGATTGTAAGACTGTCTTTGGTATGAAAAGTCACATTTTCAGTGTTTACACAAAAGATCTACGTGCAAGAAATATAGGAGATTCCACACTATAACTTTTAAAAACCCACAAGCTAAACTTAACTCAAAACAGGTTGTGTGTCTGAAATACTAAAACACTTTCAAATTGGATTACTGTTTGTCAAAGCTGAACAACAACAAAAAAGTTAATATATCTCAGGTGTAACAGCTGTAAATATTAAGGCCAGTCAAAAATGTCATATAACCTTTTCAGATAACAGCTTAAGAAAAAAAAGAAACAACCCCATTCCTATTTAGCCTGACTAAGGCCATACTAACAACATTCCTTTATGGTCCTTTCATGCAGAACAGACAAAAAGCTACTAAAATAAAATGAAAATGGCTGTCACATACTTTGAAGTGAAGACAGGGTACCATACACCAAAAATAAACCACACCTGAGATATCTCACAAAATGACACAGCCTAATTATGATTCACAGTCATGTTGGCTCACACAATCATTCCTCAAGTCAGTACAGCTGGTGACTACAGAGCTCCCTAGGGTCAGGTAAAATCAAGAGCCATGTGTAATCTTTACCCAGAGATCCAGGGGGGTATACTGAGTAGTTAAGGTGCTTAAGTGTCAATCCTGCTTTATTTGACCCAGAGGTAGTTGCAAACCTGACAGAGGAAGGTAACAGAATGAAGCCCATCAGAGGCTCTTCAAATAACAGGCTTACAACTAGCTCTGGGTTCACTAAACCAGGTTTATCACTTAGCCACATGTCTAGTTTACCCCCAGTAAAATTTGCACAAAGGTTTAAAACCCCTTTCCCTTTCAATTTGCAAACACTATGCAAATTCTAGCCCACAACATTTTATTGCAATTTTCTGGACAGGCCTACAGATTGCAAATCTCTGGGTAGTGGTCACACATGCCTCCTATCCCCCTCTCCTCTAACCATGGAAGGGTAAGCATATGTAATAGCAACAGCAGTTAATACTTATGGACACTCGGATGTAAGTCCGACTGTGCTTATTATTATTATTATTATTCTCTATTCTCATGTGAGGCTCTAGTCATCCTTAAGCCAACCCATAGATTCAGTTAGATCACTCCCACACATTTAAGCAGTCAAAGCAATGGTTGCCTTTAAACTAGCACTAGTATGCACCTTTTAAAACGCCAACTGTCAAAAACACAGGGCAAGTGTTTTTGAACAGTGTTTTATACACCAAAAACAACAGTTTAAATGGAAAACATCCAAAAGGCTACAACGGTGGAGTGGAATCCATGAGTGCTGGATATCAGTTGTGAACATCATTACTCCAAGAGCTCCTGTGGGACAAAGATATCAGATTGCTGACTTGTTATTGTTGCATGTTCATCAGAGTAGAGAAATTAATGACATGCTATGCTATGCAGAACAGCCTCACCTCATCTGACTCCTCTGAACGGTGTTCCTCAGATACACTTGTGTTTTGTTCCTCCAACTGTCTCAGGACAGAGTACCTGAACACAGCATCACTGAAGGACAAGGACAAGAACAAAAAATGACCATAACTTCTCATATTGACCAACATTCTGGTGAGTCACATCAGCACGGGATTGAGCAGTTCAGTTTTGAAACCTTGAATTAAAATGGAAAATGGATAATGGGGGGCATTGTCTTACTTTTGTGGGAAGCAGTATTTCCGAATGATGTATATTGCAGCCACCAATGCAGCTAGTGAAACGATAACCACCGATGCGACCACTCCGGGATGAAGCCTGACCTGTTTGACACCGAAATGTATTGATTAATCTAGCCTACTTCAAGTTTGACAGTTGCAAACTGCGTTATGGTTACGGTTATGAAAAAGTATATCAACTGTTGTAGTAACCTTGTTGTAGTTACGCTGGGCACAAAGGACAACTTACTTTGTTGTTCACTTCTCAAAACTGTCAATTTCATACGAACTTAAATTTATGTAGAAAGTTAGAACAGTTTGTCATCATGTGACACCAACCTGTTGAGTCTCTGCAGTCGGGCTAACGTCTCTCTGGTGTCGTCCATTTAAAATCTCTTCGCGACTGTGAAAATGCGACGATAGAGCATTTGCTGCGTCCAAGAAAACAGTCAGCACACACAGACAAGAGAACAAAACTGGTGTCAAGAGTTTAACTATTGACCTCTCTTGGTACTGAACTGTCGCCATGACTGTTTACTTCCTCCTTTGCTACCTACGTCACTGCCCTGCGCATCGCGAGTGGGTGGTACCCTACCTGATATAGGAACCTATCTAGTTTCATTTGGAGACCTAGTAGACTAGTCTGGAAGTATATGTTGCAACTCAAGTTAATGATGAATTGCATAAACAAGTTTTTTCACAATGAGACTACTTTTGACATTGACCAGGAAATATCTAACATGTCTCAGTTTTTTACATTTTAAAAAGCTAATTTTCATTTCAGTTAAATATGGGTTGCAGTGGTGACCTTTTGTAAGTTGTGGGTTACATGTCTAAACAATGTTCATACAAATAGTACTGAACCAGTAGCTGGCCAATACTCTCATCTTACACCACTTATAACAATCGGTCAATTTGTATTTTCTTTCTTTACAGTAGTTAATGCACATCTACATCCCTAAAACTGTATTGCACTGTGGCTGTATGAATATAAGAGTGTGTCATTCGAGTTCTAGAATCTGTGCCAACACCACTTCATTGCAGATATATGTAGTTACATCACCATAAGGTAGTCTCAGAGCGCCAAGTAACCTTAAAGTAGATTACTGGAAACATTAATTTAGTACCACTGCATCAACTGCATCTGCTATTTTCACATGAGGAAACACTCCTTTGTGAGTCATTGAATGTGATGTCCACCATTACTGTTATTTTCATTTCCTGCATCAACTTGCTGAACATTTTCTTCAATAAATTGAAACACAAATGTGTCCTTGTTGGAGTTTATTACTTTTTTAATGAAATATATAAACACACCTTATGTTACAAACCAAAACGTCATATAAGGAACAGTGTTTTCATCTGTTCACAAGGCCTTTAAAGGTTGATTATGACTTAATACAACTTAGACATTGAGGGGACCAAGAAGTGTACTACTTTATTTTCTGCATGATTTTATTGCTATCAGTATTTGGTAACAATATCTAAAAAATACACATTTATTTTAAATATCGGAGCTATATATATATATATATATATATAAACAGATGTGTTGACACTAACAATTGTAGCTACATTTAGGCCAGTTCATAATATTTTCCAGACTGTGGGTCGAAGTAGCAGTTGAGGCTTGAATCATATAACAAGTTTAAAAACTCATCACTGCCCTTAGGATCTTGAATGGCTGCAAGACAGAAATACAAAACATTTAAAAGCTACATTCAAAAGAAAAAACATAACACAGATCACATTTGCCATGTAAAAAAATGCTCCACATCTGCATAGCTTAAAATATTTCAGTTCCAGTATTCAAGTTGAGCTGGACTTTAACACCTAATTGCTGATGAGCAGCGCTCGTGTCCAGGTGTTTTTTTTTACTACTGCCACCTCTCCTATTTTAATGGAGTGGAGACTGACTGGCATCCATCTTGCGGTATCCATTTTGTTTGTAATTTCATTAATAAACAAATGTTGTTTCTAATGCAATCTGTTCACTTCGTTTGTTGTGACCTTGGTCACAGCATGTCATAAAATGATGACCATTTACCTTTTCATAACAATAATATCCCACCTTTTGTTTCACAGCTGTACAGGCGCACAGAGAAGAGGTCTAGAATTCAGACAGACAGCTTCCTGGGCCAACTAAAACCAACACTCATACTGAAAGTAATTAAAAGCAAACATATGGCAATCTCTGCCAGTGATGTAATATCTGGACAAGGTGTGCAAGAGGGGAGCGTGAGGCGCTGAGGCAACAAATGAGAGAGTGATGAGCTAATACCTTCATTGCTGACCTTGCTGAGGTCATCTTTGACCTTTGACCTCTGCTGGCTGGGAGGGATAATGGGAGGGCTAAGCACATCCATCCATTCCCTGCAGAGACAAATGAAAAAGAAAAAGCCCGGTGACAATCTCACCGCTCAAACTTACTTCAAACAATATGTTTCATCATTCTTGTGGATCCTTCTCTGCAGGCCTGACAGCTGCGGGGAGTTTGGCAAAGTTTCTGTTTACTGACAATATATTTTGTATCTCCTAAACCTGTTTACACTGTGCCAAAACACATTGGATTCTATATTTGTATACCCACCAATCACACTTCTCACAGACAGGATTGAAATATTTTCAGAAATGAAATAGAGCTTTGTCACTAATGGGTACACAGAACATCACCTGCCATGCTTCACGCAGGGCACAGGGAACATTACCTGCACCATACACACACACACACACACACACACACACACACACACACACACACACACACACACACACACACATACACACACACACACACACACACACACACACAAACAATGTATAACCCTCTTTAACTGTATTCCCTATACAGTACTTTTCCATACTGTTGATCTCCATCTCAGTTGTTTTCCCTTTTTTCCTCACATTTATTTTGGTTGCTCGATGACATTTCCCTCCTAACACCACATCCCAGCTCACAGGGTGGTCTACAGCAACCACTCTCTTTAAATGAGTTTTTCCCCCTCTCTGAAGTCAGCACCCCCTGACCATGTGTCAGTCCGAGATGAAACAGTCACCCAACTGAAGAGTGAGACGAGAAACTAGAGCAGCACTGGTCATCTGTGTTTTCTTTCCTTTCCTTCTGAAGGGGCACAGGAGGAAAAGAGGGAAGGAGTTCAGGTTTATAAGTTCTTGTTCCAGATGATGCAGCATCTACATAGAAGCAATTTCTCAATATGCATTCTTTTCTGTACTGTTCTTGGGTTTTCTCAGAAACATTATCTATTTCTTTTTTTTGGTTCCCTTTCCTTATCTTTAGTCAAAAGAGGCAAAGTAGAGTTAAAAGAAACAGTTCTTGATGGAGATGATGCAGTATCTGTACAGAGATATGGTGCTATTTTACTTCTTTATAGGTTAAGCATCCCAGAGGCAGAGAAACTCTGGTGATAAACGACATATCACAAAGTTTAAGAAGCTGTAATCTGCCAATAAGACAGACTATATGTCCTCAGGTTGGGTTTCCCAGTTTAGTAACTACGAATTGGGCTGAGTCTGTCTCCCCACTGTGGTCCCACAACCAATCAGGACAGTAGGGAGTGGGGCAGGTCATGACAAAGAGGACATACTTTCATTTGAAATGCAGCAGTGTCAATGTAACAGCTGTCAGCGAGATTTAAAAAGATGCCCCCATTTGGATTCCTTCGATCAGACGTAAAGAGATAGCTATAAAAAATCTGAGCAGGATGTCACATAGGCCTCCTTTTTTTTAAAAAGAATTTGCTATGTTGGATAGCCTCCTCAATAGTGTGTCTAGTCTAGATCTCAGCATTTGTAGCATAAGCTACTGAGTGATCCATTCCTTGTCAACACATTTTTGATAGACATTCATTAGCTACATATGTCTCCAGCCGGTCTGAATCCGATGGGACAGATTCTCTCTCCACTGACTGTGCAGGCAGTGAGTGGGCGAGTGGTAAGACCAGCAGGATAGATGGGGATGGATGGAAGCCACCGAAAGGGGGTGGGGGGGGGATTTGGGAAAATATTGAAATTAACCAACACAGTGAGTGTCTTCAACCATGCATACTATGATTGCACTTCTGAACTTGTTCATTACTTTAAGAACGAAGAACTAAGCACTTGCTGCTAGATGCCCTGTAGTGCAGCAGTTTAAGTCAATGCTTTTCATTTAAGTCACTTAGAGTAAAAGCATCTGATACGTGCAGTGTAATATAATGATGTCCAACTGACTGTATATTTAGACCTTGTCGACAAAAGAACATGGGTCTACCAGGATGCAAGGCCGCTCAAGTATGAGACAATATGCTGGGAACATGCTTAATTACCCATTCCATTCACAAGTGTGTTTCCTACACAAACAATCTATTTAACTGATCAGACTGTCTTTAAAATAATCATCTGACAGGTTTATATAGAATTTTATATAAAAAACACAATCACGGACCACAGACAGACATACACACATCGCATCATCTCACTCTGTTTACAGTCTCCTCTATCAGTGAAGAGACTGACAATTTTGCCAATTATTTTCCTCTTGCCCAGAGCCCCTTCCCTCCCACGGCTCCTCTCTGACATGTATTTACATCACACAGGAAAAGGTTACATGCCCCCTCTCCCCGCCCCCACCCCCACCCACCCCCCCTCCTGGTGCCTTCGCACAAAGCTGGCGTCACGCTGCGACGACAACAGATAGGATGCCCGTCGCTAGGGGGAGGACCGTCCCTGACGACCACCCGGAGAGACGGCGCTGACAGCTCGGCGACATGCTCAGGCCTCATGGGTGTTCTGATCGCTCGCTCCCCCGCCCACCACGGAACATAGTCACCTGTCACAGCCTTGGCACACAACTGCAAACTCAAACTTAAGCTACAAGCTAAAAAAAAAAAAAAAAGTGAAGTCACTGAACAGAGTGAAGTGTGTGCAGTAGGTACATCCTCATGGATGTGTTTGTTTTTTTTTCCAGAGAAACACTAGCTGATTATGAAAAATAAGACTTGTCAAACAATATCAAGCCAGAAATATCTCTGTGTTCGGAGTGGGGGAGAAAAACACATTTTCTACATAATGTTTCTGACAGCGATATCTGCTGATCTGCTAAATGATAACAAGGTTGAATAACATGAAGTCGTTGAAATTGAATCCGTCACTCAGAGGCTATGAGGAAGCCCTTACCTGGGATTGGAATGCAGCAAGGGATTCATCTCCTTCTGGTAGTACTGGCCCTGGTTGTCTGGCTGGATATTACAAACAGATTGACATTATTTCAACAACAAAATCCCAACTCTGACTGCTACATTTTATACACAATATTCTTCTACTTTCTGCCCTGATGATTGAAAACTGAATCTGGAGAAATACTAGCATATACAGTATACTGTACATATTTACAGGTACAAATATGCGTATAAGTAGCATATTCACAGGCATTATGATCAAACATAACTGTATTTAACACATGGCTCTTAGTCAACCTGTTGAGGGCACTGTTGCTACACATATGGAAATGTGGACACCCCCCCACCTATTTCATAAAGAAAAATGTTCACGCCTTCATACTAGCTGTGCACACATTATAGAAAAGGCATGGTAATTCCAAAAGAACAAGGAGATAAAGGATCATTAAAAAGTGTCTTGTCACATGAAATGTTAAGAAGACAAGCATAATAGGTATTAATTTATGATGGCTTAAAGGGTAGAATGAATTTTAATTTCTCTTTTTCAGCTTATGGGCTTGCATGAATTGTATGTTATGAATGAACTCCGTGGGAGTAATGATTATTTCTGATGGACTTGCATGAACGTGTCCATTAAGAGACGGGATGATGTGAATGGGTGCTCAGTCAAAGTCGCTCATCTCTTCCGCCGGAATATGAATTTCTATGTGTGACGGCTGCTGCCTGCCTAGCTCAGACTGCTCACACAAGGTTCTGTGCTACATTATCTCTACACAGTCACAGCACTGGCCAACTGACCTACCAAAACAGAATATGTAATTGCCGAAGATATTTTACCACATGCTGAAGAAGACACATTATTTTCTATATCACCTCTTGGTAAAATTATGCAGCCAAGCAGCTATAGGTACCAATGTTTGTTTTTTTTATGAGTGGGATGGTAAGAAATCTGCATAATATAAATGTATAATGTGTCTAGACACAGCTCGCCACTGTTGGCTACCTCAACAGATGTACGTAGGCTTGGCCTTCAGCATATGGTGCGTCTATTGTTGGTAGCATAGGAGTCCTTTGTTAAGGTAAGGATCGAGCTGAAACTAAAATACCGCACTGCAAAGATTACTCACAGAAATATGTTATGTATCTCTACTGAAAATATGTTGGTAAAATTTTTACATTTGTTATTTCTTTCAGACTACAGTTTAAAAAGACACATTATTTCCATTAACTCCTTCACTATGACAAAAAATGTGGTATTGAGTTAGAGCTTTTGCTGACGCTGTCGATTTCTTTAAGGCATGCCTAGTGACAAATGGTGACTCAAGGCTAAATGGTTAAAAAACAAGCTGAATGCATTGTCACTCACATTGATGGTATTGACGAATCAGCAACAGATCGACAAAACATTGTCAGAATCAACAGAAAAATATATGGTAGTGACACGAGTTGACCTTGGTCATTGAACTGCACAATTCCAAATCAATCCTAACAGAGCTACCGTGAATATGCATGGAAAGATAGATCACAATACAATAGCAGGTCACTCATCCTTCCCTTCTATAGGTCAGAGAGGGCTTAAGCTGCATCTTACAGTAAAAGACACAACACCCTAAATACTGCTTCGTACAAAAACATGGAAACTGCATTGCCTTGAACATGTATGAAAGGGGACAAGCAGCAGATAAGTAAAAAAAAACAACTGCTCCTCTAAATTCACTGAACAAGACTATCATGGTGGATCATGAAGATCATCCTAAGATAGGGTTACAGTGCCACTATATTTTTTGGTGTAAAACTGGTGCATTACCAAGCATGTTGGCCTTCAAAATCATATTAAGGTAAAATTTAATCATGTCATTTTGCGTTACGATTTCAGCAAATGTAGGCACATAAAAACTGAAATATTGTTGTTTAATCTCAAATTTGTAACACATTGTTCTCTAATTTTCTAAGTGTCCCAAAATGATGTAATGTGAGTTGAACCCCATTATCTCTGGCGCTTTGTGACGTGGCTACTCACCAGCGGGCATCACTGTGTAAAGGTGCTTTGTGTCGTGGCTACTCACCAGCGGGCATCACTGTGTAAACGTGCTTTGTGACGTGGCTACTCACCAGCGGGCATCACTGTGTAAAGGTGCTTTGTGTCGTGGCTACTCACCAGCGGGCATCACTGTGTAAAGGTGCTTTGTGACGTGGCTACTCACCAGCGGGCATCACTGTGTAAACGTGCTTTGTGACGTGGCTACTCACCAGCGGGCATCACTGTGTAAAGGTGCTTTGTGTCGTGGCTACTCACCAGCGGGCATCACTGTGTAAAGGTGCTTTGTGACGCGGCTACTCACCAGCGGGTAGCACTGTGTCCAGGTGCTGGTGTCGTCGCTGCTGACGCTGAGGCTGACGTTGCAGCGGCGCAGCTGGGAGGCGCTCAGGCCGTGGCAAGCCTCGCTGCCCTCCTCATCCTCGTCCTCCTCCTCAGTCTGCTCACGGCACAGGCTGGCCAGCATACGCAGCTCCTCCTCCTCCTCCACCTCCACCTCCTGCTCCACCACCTCCACCTCCTCCCTCTCTTTGCCAGGAGCGTGCAGGTCGCCGATGCCTGACATGGGCACAGCTGTCCGGCCTCCGTCACCCATCTGAAGACACAAAACACAAGACACATGTCCTCATCCCACTGGTGCTTGGAATGTTTAGGGGCACCACAAAGGGTTGGGGTGGGGAAGGTGGGGGCAGCATTGGGGGGATTCAGGGGAGTCGTTAGGATTGTAGTAGTTGTTTAGTATTTAACTTCCTTTTTAATAACTGTTTAATATTGGGGGTGCTGCATGGGGGTGGGGGTAAAGAGGTGGGGGTGTTGGGGTTGGGTGTTTTAGGGCGATTTTAAGGGCCTAGCATTAAAAGGGGGCTTTTTGGGGGACATTTAAAGGGTGGCATGTTTTGCTCACATGGTCAGGCATGTTGTTACACTAAAAAGGGGTACACAACAAAAAAAAAAAACCCTCCACAATTTTTTTTTGGGCCCTGTAATCAGCGTCCAAATTTTCCACACACTGAGGTTTTATTAAGCAATCAAGACACCGTCATCATCCCTGCCTGCCAAGTTTTTTTTTCTGTGAGCTTCACCCACAGATGGGGGATAAGTCATCTCCTACGATGGTTAGCTTCGGTCTTCACAGCATCTCTAATTAATCTGATACTTCTGTCTGTTTTCCATAGCTGTTTCCTCCCTTCACTTAAGCATGCAGGTCATTCACATTTTTTTTGTATTTACACCAAAAGCTGTAAATACACTCTATAGCTGCACCTGCTTCTAACAGATGCAGCGGCTGACGTTTTTTTGCAGAAAACATAAGCTTTTTTTGCGTGATGGCAAAGGCTATGCATTTTTGAAACAGACTTGTCGAGCTGCTTCAATCAATTGCCAAAAAAAAAAGCATTGGGTGCAATTAACAGCGATACTCAGTGTAATTATTTCATTGACATCAGGTACAGCTCTTAAGTGTTGTTGTGAGACAGGGACATGCTAAAGGGATAAAAAGGGAGCTTCTGAGGGAAAAGGTACTGGAGGGGATATGGAGCTGTTGACACCTTGTTAGCAGTAGCCAAGCATATGCACTGTCAAATTAGCAGTTTGACACCCAGGACCTCTCCCTCCTCCGGAGCTCTCTCTGCTCGTGGGAAGCCTGCGCCTTTTTCCCGATGTTTTAAGACTTAATTATGGTGCTGGCTTCCTTAACAAGGTCAGTGAGAGTGAGCGGTAGCTAGTTTCCCTATCAAAAAACGTTGCCTGCAACAATACGATGTTCCCTCTGAAAGCTCTCTCTCTCTTTCTCTCGTCTCTCGCTCTCCGCCCGCACCTCTCTCTCTCTGTGTCTGTGGATCCCCCCCCCCCCCCCTAATGTACACTGCTTGCATGCAGGGCTTTGTGACAGCTTGTCCTGAGAGACAGCTGGAGGAGTTGCAAAATAAAACAAGAACAGCGGGTCATGCTGAGCACTGGCTCCTTGATGTTGCTACACTTCCCCTTTTCAGAAAAAAGGCTTTCATGAACCTGAGATGCCTTTAAATTGCATCAAACAATTATTGGAGTCTGTTCACTCTGTTCACTATTGCATTCAGTAGACAAAATAGTCCCCTTTCCACTGCAATAAAGGCCCCAATCAGCCAAAAGCTCCAATGCTGTACCTTGGCTGACAGCTTTTCTGAATCGCTTACATCCTGAAGAAACGCACTGCTTGTCTTACAAAAAAAGAACAAGTTAGAAACCCTAACAGTCTACTTCAGCCAGCAGTCAGTACACGATTACATAAAAGTACAAAAACTGTACTGTACATGTCGCAATTCAGTCTTTGTCATGTTTGCATGAAAAATGTCTTTGCACAGTCAGTTAAATCTGTTTTCCATCCTGCTATCTCTTGTACTCTGCTGATATTGATGTGTTCTGGGTGGCTGTTTGAAATTCAGCTCAGCAAAATCTTTCTTCTCTGACAGTCAAAATGGAAGAAGCGAGAGCGAAAGGGGGGGGGGGGGGGGTGTGTGGGGGAAACGGGGACAATTCAGTCAAAGAGTTCTGAAAATGGATGTGTTAGGAGAGAGCAGAGTAAATGCCCCACATGTTTAATGTATGTGTAGAAAAATACAGTTCCTTAGTGGCTATCTACTTTATTTCTCTCCGTGTTTGTCTGCTGTGACCAGTGAGTTAAATGCAAAATGAAACACCATTCTTTGTTTTTAGTGTTTCGTGTCAGAACAGTTGGCATTAAAAATTAATAAATACATACAAACATATACACATACATACACGAGACCACTGTATTGACAGCTAGAGAATGTCCTATTGACTTAAACTCTTACCTGAAACCTCAGGTCCTCTGGGGGTATTTCTCTGAGTGACCTCTTGCTCAGTGACATCCTGCAGTCCCCGTCTGGGCCACTAGGGCGCTCCTGTCTGAGGCCCGGCCTGGCAGCGCTGGGTGAGAGGCAGCGGGTCGGGGGGGCCACGGTGCTGGGCTCGGCTCTCCTGTGTGAGCCCTCGGTGATGCCGCCTGATGGCTGAGCCGGCCCTGCTGCTCTGGGACTCTGGGTCTGGCTGGGTTCGCTTGGAGACCTGCAGCTGGAGCTCGACCCCGACCCCGACCCTGAGCGGGACGGCCCCGGTGAGTTACGAGGGGCTGGACTGGAGTGCACAGAGCCCCTCTGAAGAAGGAACTTGGAGTAGGCGTCGTCCTAAAAGACAGACAACAAACCTGTACTGGAGATGAGGGATTTTTTTTAATGGGAGGTGAAAGAAGTATTTGTGAATTTTACCATCTTACATAAAGGTCAAAATGTTTAGTTGTAATATCAGTTTAGCTACAGTATATGTCTGAATAAAGAGAACAAAAATGATGTCTCTAATTGTGTGAAAGCCCATAAGATTACACTACTTCTGCTAATACACACAAAGAACCCACAAACATGCGTGAGAACACTAACCAAAACAAAGATAAACATTTTTGCTGGACTATAGCAACCCTCGCCCCCTCCCCCCAAACAGTTTCTTTAATCAGTTTCCTTCCTGAAACATACACAATTAAAAGACTTCAGTTTCAATTCCCTCTTTTGAAGCATAATTCTGTGTACAGGATGCAGTGTGATGCAAATCAAAACCACACAACACCACAGACACCTTCTGACCAGGGTCACCTAATCTGCTCCCTAATAAGGTAATAGTGATTCCAGAAAACTACCTATTGAACATTATCCTTTTACTAGCTTGGGTGCTTCAGCTTTAGTGCTTGGGCTCAAACTGACACAGGTACCACTTTATCCCCCGACTGAACAGCAAATCCTTCTTTTTTTTTAACATGAAAAACGTAAAAGGACAAGGGTGGTGGAGGGGGTGTGGAGGTGGGGGTTGAGTCTGATGCAACATCAGTGAAAGTCACGCGAGGAAACCGGCAAATGCCAACATGGTCGGTCGCAGAAGATAACGCATTAATAAACCACTATTTTCTGAGGAATGCGGGTATGCCAGCTAAAAGGTGGAGTTACATCAGATATCACCTGCAATTAGTGCTGACGACACGCCATTTGACAAGGCACCTGTCTCTTGGCTCACCTCTCCCTCAGTAAGGAGGATCTGAACTGGCTTTAATCTCCACTAATGGGCTTTAACAGCAAGCTCACTCCCATGCTAATGATGACCAGCGCGGTGATGATGAAGTACACCGGACTCATCCTTTTGTAGTGCTCCGTCAGAACCTTCCGGCAGTTTGCTGCCCAGCTCTTTTTTTTTTGCTTGCTTGGTAACTGTTGCAGTGCTTTTTGATATCACACTGCTACCAGACTTGAAGTGGACTTAGCCATCTGTTATTTGAGCCTTGACAGAACCGCACATCTCTGATGTGGGCAGACCAAAAAAAAAAACCTGGCATGCTGTTTCACTGTGCTGAGCCACTGTGCTGATGGGTCGTCTGTACTGATGTGTCACCGTCTATTAAAGGTAGAGGATAACATCTCTGAAAAAAAACACACTCCTTCAGGTTCCAGAAATAGTCCTTCTGCTATAGAATGTTTATGTCAGTGATGGTGCAATAGCACTAACACTGGAGTGGATTAAAATACAGGTGGAGTAATTCCTATCAATAGTGTTCTAGGTTGAATGCTTCTTTCATCAAAAAAGTCAATTTTATCAACGTCTATTCTACCTTCTTCTGTTTAAAACATGTGCACGTCTATGTCCCAAAGGAACCAACATACCATTAAGGAGCTGCAGATACAGCCTCATACTCCAAGTTTGTTTGATAAAGAGATTAAAAATTCAACATTATTTGTTCGGATTCACACCCTCCACCTATAACGCACATTAAAAAAAAGGATGGTTGAGAAAACAATGTGAGAACCTGCTGAAAATGGCAACAAGCCAAATCTTTCTCAAGGCTGAAGTGTAAAAGCTGAAGTTTTGTCAGAACTAGGGTGAAGTATTATTTCTCAGCAGATAAGAGGAACCCAGTGTCAGTTATAAACTGCATCTGATACACTGTATCTTCAGTAGTTCAGCTGGTGAATCTACTTCATTTTCAATGACCTTACAGGCTCATTTATGCTGAATACTAAAGACACAGCATCCTGTCTGTATGCTGTACATACACATTAATTTTGTCCATATTACGGCAAAATGTCAATGAAAGGACAAAGTGGGACAATATCAAAGTAAAATCCTATTCTGTCTGGGGACATACCTGGCGGCCAATGTAAAAAAAAAAAAAAAAACATACAAATATTTACACAATAGCGGACAATACAAACAGATACTTTTTGGACATAGAGGGAGCATAAATCAGGCTTTAACTATTTGTTTTGCACGGTGATTAACTACGGCTTAACAGCACAGAGCACAGCACTGGGCACAGTATATCAAGGCCAAGCAGAGGTATGCAGAGGTGGCATTTACAGTCGGCATGAGCCAGACGTGCTATAGAGTGCCCATCAAGCCGTCAAACACATCAATCAAAGTGGCCTAATTAACTGGAGCAGAACATATGTATCCTGAAGACGGGCTTGATTTCCCTGAGGAAACACACACACACACACACACACACACACACACACACACACACACACACACACTTACACGTGCACATACACACACAGACTCTTTCTCTTGCTCTCTCCCTGTCTTTCTCTCTCTCTCTTTCTCTCTCTCTCTCACACACACACACACACACACACACACACACACACACACACACACACACACACACACAAAACACACAGACACTAACACACAGCCATGCACACACAAATACTCTTGATCAAATACATACACACAGATAGACAGACACACATACATATGTGCACACACATTCAAAAGCTCATACACACACTCTATTTTTCTGAGTAGAAAAACTCAGTGTCTTGTTTGGGGAAAAGTAACGGAAATAAGAACAGAATGAAGCTTCCACAACAGACAAAGGAACCAAGGCTTCCAGTGAAATACTGCACTATTCCCGGCACGCTGCACATAAATCTGGGCTGTCTAAGTGCAGTGCACTGTGCAGGACCCTTCCTCAAAGGAAAGGCACTTATAGGCCTTTTCAGGGCAAATATCTCTGATACCACAGTACAATAAAATAGAACGGAATAGAATAGAACAGAATACAATAGAATACAATAATTCTTTACTTTCACTATACAAGATATTGTGTATGGAGCTGTAGCTGTGCCTTGTATAATACTCCTACCCCGAATACGCCAACATGCTAGACAACAATAATTGTGAATACTGAATGACTTTTTATTTATACCTAAAAAAGTAGTTAGGAGTTTTTTAGTTTTGCTGAACCTCGCGGTCAGAGCAAAATCAATTTCCATAAACAGGAAACACAGATAGGGATTTGAGGCTAGACATGTTTCTTCGGGCGAACACGATCACTTTCTGAGCAATGCTGCTTCAAAGCGCTAAACCTGATCGTCTGCTTCAATCACAGATCCAGAGGAAGCAGTGAGAGCTTTGACAAAGCTCAAACTTGATGGAAAGAGCCAAGCCTAAAGAAATAATGAGTGGGATACATCAAACCACGCTAAAAAGGGAAACCTAAAGAGCCTCATTATATTTTTTCGTTTCTTTTTTTTCCAGCTTTTCCCTACTTTCTTTTTTTCCTCCAGTGTATGACTACTAATGATTTAAAGTCCTTAATCTAAATAATTTATTTCTGGATTTAAAATTAGATTCTGGTTAGGGTGATTTTTTATAATTTATTTCATTTGGAATATCTTTACAAATTAATTATTAGTGTTCAATATCAAACCATATTGCTAAGTCTAGAATTAATGGTTTGTGAAAATGATAGTGGAGACAGCAAGTGCAAGGCAGAGAATTATTATTTTTTGTGGATCATTACTGCCGGACTTGAAAGGCTGACTGCTAGAAAACAAGTTGTCATCAGCAGTTGTGTTGGTTGCTTAGATTCACCAATTTACATTGTCAACTAATTAGGTTGCCTTGGCATTGCTACAGTACATTTCTTATACCAGTTTGCTTGCTTCCTCATACAGGGAAATGAACATAATATTACAACGTTAAATGTATGTAAAGAAGTATATGCATTAATATTTTTGAGTAAATTCTAAGGGCAGAAAGTGGTAGCTGCTTTTAATATAGTATACAGGGTGGGAAAATGTTTATATCTTGGAATCTAGAAATGATAGAGAGTAACAAATATATGCGATAAAAAGCTGACGTTGCAGGAGTTGTTGATACATAGGCTAATTTCTCTAGACACTACTATGGAAGAGCATTAAAGACGTCTGAAATGTGAGGGTACTTTTGGAAAACCAAATTCAAACTGTAGATCTGAATTAAAAATTCTGAAGAGGTCATTAAACATTGTCAATAAAAACATTTCCCAGTCAAAGTAAGTGAAATACCCCTAACCCTAGAGAAACTGTCAATGATTTGTGGTAAGCACCTCTGCGTGTCGATCCCAAACACAGGCCAGAGCTTGCGCTTATTACAGAATTCCATTCGGCTGCCCCCGCTGAGATTCCTGCAATATTTTTTTAATGTTCAGATCTTTGGTGATATGTAGTTGAACTCCTTAATGTTAGTGATAAAATAAACAGATGTGGTACGCTTTGGCTGTATTTATGTGAAAAATGTGTTAGCTGGGGAGGGGGGGTAGCAAGAGCTGTGGTAGGGAGTGATGCACAAAGCTGTGTGCCACAAGTTTCAATCATTGACAGTTTCCCTATATTTCGCTTATTTTGACTGGGAAATGTTTTATTGATATTTAATGACTTCCTAATTTTATTCAGGTCTATAGTTTGAAATGTTCCTGGCTGTGTTTATGTACGCTTTCAGAGTGGTATGTGAGTGGTATGGTATTTGAGTGTATCAAAAACTCCTGAATGTTAGCTTTCCAACGAATATAATTGTTACTCTCTATCATTTTTAGATTCTACAATATAATTAAAATGTGTCTCGTATTTTTGGCCCACTCTGTGTGTGTGTGTATATATATATATATATATATATATATATATATATATATATATATACATACATAAGAACAATACATTTTATTTGTTACACAGCACATTTCAAAACACCCAAGGTCATCTATATAAATAATATATAACCAACAGTGTCAACCCTGACCCCTTTAATTTGCTGTGGCACAGTAAAGAAACATAAGTGCTTACCAGTTTTATTTGTGTACCAAGGCCTTGCAGTGTCTGAAATGTTACTATTTCTTTATCTATGATTTAGTAATGGCCAAAGTGGAACAACAACATTACTGAATGTCATGGGTTGTGATGTTAACCGCAGTTTCCCAGGTGCCTCTTTGTTTAGCAGTCACCACAAGCACACCACAGGATCATCCTAAAGGCTTTCATATGTAAGGGATAATGTTTTGCAAGGCGGTCATTATTGTGGAATAAGCCACGATAGAGTGATGCAGGTCCCAGATGCGAGGTAGGAAAAAAAAATTAAATAACACCGATACACCTAGTCTATGCCTTATATCTGTGAAGATAAGTAATCTAGCAGCAAACACACACACACACATTTTTCTCTTGTCAAGTCTCCCGATTACAGGGAGATTCACGATGTTGTCTTTGGTTTTCCTGTTCACTTGGGTCATGGATGTCAGCCAATTATTTTTCATTGGCCAAGATTTTTCTCCTCGCTTGTATCAAAAATGTGGTTAGACTATTCTGCTTTCCATCTACCTGCAGTCACAAATATTGATTTTCGCTTCCCTGATCTCTGTTGGTTTCAACTTGCCTATGTCCAAACACGATGTCAGTGGCTCCCTCTTTCTTTTCCTCTCGTAAATGAGCAGACCCACTGCCACGGGCAGCCACGCATGCGAAACTAAACAGGTGCCTGGAGCGCCTCTGATTTGTACCGTGTCATGTGTCATGCACCAGCAAACCTTGGTGTCGACTCCTTCACTAACTGCTCAAGCTCACAAGTTCACAAACAAGTACATTTTGCTTAACTTTTTGCCAAACTATGAATAACACAGTTATTTGCAGCAGTGTCATTTGCTGTTTACTTGCACCCAAATGGAAATGCTTTTGACAACTGATTTTTTTTGCGTTTTATTTTTCCTTTTAATCAAAGGTAATTAATATAATACCGTGTGACAACCAGTGACTTTGGTTTTGGGCTTCCAGTTTTATTGCTACTTTATAAAATGACTGCCAAAATAGCCTAATAGCTGTGTTGTCAAAACACACCAAACAAAAACCTGTTTTGAAGAAATCATTCATTTCTATGTAAGTTCAATCACATGATTGCGAACGAACAGGTGAGTAAGTGTGTTTTGTGAAGGTAGCCCATTAGGGATGTGTGACTGTGAAAGCACTAATGGTCCATTAGACGGAACAAAAAGATGCAGACACCTTTTACATCCGTTTGGAGGTTACAAGGTGGAGGGGAAAAAAAGCTGTGAGGTTCTGGTGTTTATCTGTCACTCATCTGTATGGGCCCGATTAGGGGTTTTATGCCGAGCACATCAGCCGCTCCACATATTACTACACATTTCATGCTCACACATTTTACACACACACACACACACACACACACACACACACACACACACACACACCTTGCCTCCTGTCTGGCATGGTGTGTTTCTGTGTGTGTGTGTGTGTGTGTGTGTGTGCATATGTGTGTGTGTGTGTGTGTGTGTGTGTGTGTGTGTGTGTGTGTGTGTGTGTGTGTGTGCGCGTGCATGTGCACACATGTGTATGTGTGCTGTGAATGTGGTATTCATTTTCCATTGCCTGTTGCTTTACTTAAAACAGAATAAAATAAAAGCAGAAAACCGTCCTCATGTTTACAGATATGCTTCTATATTTCACTTCAACCAAATAAATCACACCTGCAAATAATCATGGAGACTGGGCAATTTTTCATTAAGAAATGTAGTATGATTTGTGCCAGAAATCTTGTTGGATGTGTATTTAAAAAAACAAAGAAACTGAAAGACTTCATGATTAAAATACTTAACTTATTTTAGTTTTCTACGGTTAGGTGTTTATTTCGGAGGTTCTAGTTCCATAGAGTGATGGTCAATGGGGGCTGCTATTCAATTGATTTGTTGAGTGCTAGAGACTCCTCCAGCTTAAGCCACATACCTCCTCGCTCTCACTGCCAATAAAGTCATCCTCGGGTAGCACTTCTCTGCGCATGCCTCCATCGTCCTCACACGGCGCGCTCAGGTCAAAGGTCGCCTCCTGCACATTGTTACTGAGGCCCTGCACCCGCCTGGCAGAGTGTGGCCGTGAGGAGAAAGTAAACACCTCCTCCTCCTCATCCTCCTCCTCCTCCTCCTCTTCCTCCTCTTCCTGGACATAAAGTGGTCCTTCTTTGTCACTCTCGTCACTGTCATCCCCCTTCCCCGAAGCTGCCGGGGCCGAGAGAGGCGCCAGGGGCCCGGGGGGGACAGGCGGCGGGTCAGGCTCCTCATCGAGCTGTCCGGCTTCCTGGTCAGAGCCGTCCAGACAGCCGTCGTCGAAAGAGCAGAGCGATGTCACCTCGTCTGCGGGAGCGAAATGAGAGAAAAAAAACTGCTGCGAGTGTTTATGTACCCGACACAACAAGACAAGGACACACTGCCTGTCTCTATTGATCACACTGACTAGGGCAGACACCTTGGGGGAAACTCTAGAACAGTCCTACACAGTCGACAGTATAGCCAGTAACGGAAGCATATATATATCAAATATGTTGTTCTTTTTTTTGTCTTTAATCGTACTGCTACTGAAGAATAGGAGAACACAGATCTATCCACATATATACAATTTCTTGTTTTCATATCTGAAAGCCCATTCCATCCCATTTGGCCAACCCACATACTGCCTTTAAAAACACATACACACAGTAATAATAATAAATAAACAAAATACAACAAACCCCAACTTCCTAGATCTGCCTGTATCCATGGAGACATACAGTTAGTGATTACTGTGCTACATCTCTCCAACTCATCTAATAGCTAAACATGGTGTGGGTTTCAAGGCTGTGATATTGAAAACCCAAACCTTTGCAAACATTCCCTTGTACCACAGATTTCTCATACTGATTTGTAAAATCATGATTCGGTAGCACTAATCAGAGTTCACGTTCCAGTGTGCAGACTTTTTGGGCAATCCACATTAAAACTACTATTAAAGCTACAGACTACACATTTTGGGTTGCTGCTTCTTTCCATCCCTAGGTGTTGGTTGTTTTATAGCCTGACTATTTGACTACTGCACCCAGGTCAGTTTTCACTGGGATTAGGGTCTGCAACTGCATTCTGGAATTGTTTTTGCCAATACATAAAAAAACATAATTCCTGGTAATTCCTTTTCTGTTGTATTTCTATAGTATCCTGCTGAACATCCACAACTGTATGGGTTGATTAAGCTTCTGACACACCTGCAGCTGATGTATGCTATCTATGATAACCCTCTCCTAGTTTAAAAAAGAAAACATAAGCAGTAAACTGTTCTTTTTACTAAATATATAGTCTTATTATGATGAATACAATTAAATATTAAATGTACAATTAAATGTACAATTAAACATAATGTGCACACAAATGTTAAAAGGACAATTTTAACTGCAAACTTACTAGACAGCAACACAATATTTACAATCCAGACCACTTTCATTCAACAAGTGCACCAAGCAATTAAAAAAAAGACTTCACAAAACAAAGCAAAACAGAAAGACACCATTAAAAATTCCTCTGAACTGAACTGAGGAAAAGCAAACTGCACTCCCTCAAAATCCATCATATCTGATATGCTACATCTTCCTGTAACACGTCTGCTCCATATAGATCTACTGTTTCAGCACAGGTGAATATAGCGCACCAAACACGAGCCAGTTCCTCCTCTGAGAAACCCGTTATTGACTTAGCAACACTGCAGAAAATCAATGGCAGAGATCTGATTAGCAAAATATAATGCACAATAAGCTGCTCGTGTGTCAAGAGAAAGCAGCTAGCTCTCTTCTTCTTCTTTGGGGTTCAAGATCACGATCACGCGCATGCTAAAAGCAGCACAATCACACTCTTGGAAGACTTCCCAGGACTTACCCAGCAATCTCACCTGATTAATTTAATGTGGAATTCAACCCAAGGTGAAGTAACTGCCCATCAGTGTTTTGATGAGTGTTTTTCAAAATATGTATTCGTAGAGGTGAAGAATTTAAGAGAAGAATATTTCATGTAGGCACTCCTATTGGGATGGTGGGATGGTGGAGTGGGGTGAGTTGGTGTGTGTGGGTGTGTAGGTAGTGTGCTGGGCTTGCTTGGCAGTCGGCGTTCCTGAGCAGTTCTCCGATAGGCACACAAATAACATCATTAGCTGAAAGGGTGCGACGCGGCGGCAGTAGCAGCAGAATCACAATGGGAGCACAGATGTATGCTCGCCTTTGGGGTCTGTGTGCCCTCGCATTAGAGAACAAAAATACCCTCGAACCAGAGCCACACCAGAGACACACTGAGGTGATAAATACGGCTCAGGCATGGCAACAGCTAGCAGTGCAGCGAGCACAGTCACTGTGTTGCGTCTGCAATGTTCCTGTTATTTATTCATTTATTTATTTATCTGGCAGGGCAGAGTGTGTGTTGGCAGTGTTTGCTTTATTGTCTTTTTTTCTTCCTTTTTTGGGGTGGGGTGGGTTTTGGGGGGGGCTGAAAAACACAAGGTACTGCAGGGAAGCCGTTTCAGTCACTCCAACATCTAACAACTATTCTGAAAATATATAATACAAACACAGGGGGAGAAAAGAAGAGTAATTTCTAGAAAAAGGAAAATCTTAAAAAGGAAAAAAAGCTTAAGTTCTTGAGACGTTTGACTCATTTCACACAATGTTAAGCACAGCCACTTGAGCACACGTCTGGGGTTCACTAAGGTATTCTATGCACGTTTTTTTTTTTTGGTCTTTTTTTTTTCCTGAACGTCATGCCATAATCACCATTCCTAATTGCTCACAGCGTGCACGTACCCCCCGCCCCTAAGACTTCCCTCTGACCTACACAGTACACTTAATGTCCCATTACTGCTAATGAACTTCCTTCTTTCAGCACGCGAGAGGAGGAATCTTTCATTGCCTGCTAGAATGGAGGGCGAACTTAATGCGCTTTGTGATTCATTCTCCAGAGGCTGGCGAGGGTTGGGTGCGGTGTGGCGGGTGGCGGGTGGCGGGTGGCTGTGGAGTGGTGGTTGGTGGGGTCTGGAGAAAGGGCGGGGAGGAAAGGGGAGGCTTTGACAAAAGGGCAACTCTCTGTTACAAAAATTTAAATGCAATGTCCAACCATTGTACCTGTGTCACAGGAGAGCTGGCTGGTTGTCGTGCTGCCTCCAGTCACACAGGCATGCAGTGCTGAACCAGCCCCGCTGCTGTTCCTCATCCATATGTATTGAGCCTTGGCTGATCCAATTTGCCGTTCTGCTCAGTTTGCATATTTGAATAGGGAACGGGGACCGAAAAATTAACCTGGGTTTTGACCCTACCTGTACGACCTGACTGATTTGCAAGATTATCATTCAACAAGTAATAGATCATTTTTATTGGACCCCCTGTTTTTTTTTTTTGTTTTTTTTTTTTAGCAAAATCTGTCATGCATAATCTCACAGCTGTGTCAGCTTTTGTTTACACATTGGCAACTGCTGACATGATGCATTTTTAAAAAATTGTAGTAATTGTACTCAACAGCAAACCAGTGCTTCAGAGTGACCTCCATAGTCTCTGGCAGTCAGTCACTGAACCACTGAATTCTGCCCATCCCCATTCCACTGTAACCTAGCTATGCTCGCTGGGTACATTAAGCTTGAAGCATTTGTTCTTCCCAGACCATTTTACCTGGACTTTTAATTTGTTTGCTTTTGCACTTTGAAATTAGAAAATGTATATCAATTTATAAGTGCATTTGTAATAAGATAACCTAAGTGGTGAAACAGTCCTCAAAATGACCTGATATACAAAAATAATGACCTAGGAGAAGGAAGCATTCCAGTGCACTGTGTGGAATGTTAGCCTTACCTTCTGAAGCATCTGCTCTGTCGTGAGCAACAGAGGGCTGTTTGGAATGAAAAGCAGGGGCCTGGTGTGGATCATCCTTCTGTTTCTGAGGCTGATCTGGAATTCCACTATCTACAATACAAACCCGTGAGGAAAAAAAATAAAATAAGAAAAACCACAGCGATTTTGTTTTGAAGAGCACCACATTTCTAAAAGCCTGGCAGCCTGTTTATTTGAGGCAAGTCATTATTGAGAAATATTTTGTGCTTGGGAGAATAAAAGCAAACAATAACTGTGTTATTTTTTTTCTTCCCTCTAATCAATTTTCAATGTTAAATGATGAGGAGGTACACACTTTTCATAAGAGCTAAATAGTAAAAAAAATATAAATAAAACACTTTGCATTGATTAACATTGATTAATCTCCCCTACAAATTAAAGGTGGAGTGTCTCTTGACCAACCTACGTGCTGTAAATACATACAAAACAGAGTGGCCATTTGAAATGCTGAGAGCTGGGACAGCAGGACACTGCCCACGTGTGTCTAACCTGCTAGGCCAGGCCTTTCCCTCCCAGCGCTGCGAATCTGGGGTCTCCTGGTCTGACTTCGCTCAGACGCTGCTCTGTCTGTTGGTGGGCGTGGCTGCAACTTCCTAGATCTGCCTGTATCCATGGAGACAGTTAGTGATTACAGTGCTACATCTCTCCAACTCATCTAATGGCTAAAAATTGTGTGGGTTTCAAGTTTAGTGATATTAAAAACCATTTCTCATACTGATTAGTAAAATCATAATTCAGTAGCACTAGTCAGGCTTCAGGTTGTAGTGTGTAGTGTGTAATGCTAACTAATTAGACAGAGACCACAGAAGAACATGTAAACTTCAGGTCCACATTAAAACAGTTGATACAGACTACACATTTTGGGTTGCTGCTTTAAACTCTTATTATGACAACACCACATCACAAAGTATAAAACAACATGATACTCATATTTCTTTTTCCATTCCATGGTGTTGGTTGTTTTATAGCCAGAATCTATTTGACTACTGCACCTAGGTCAGTTTTTACTGGGATTAAGGTCTGCAACGGCACTCTGGAATTACTTTTGTCAAAACAAAAAAAAAAAGAAAAAAAAAAAAAAACAGAAATGGGCCTGAGAGACCCTCCAATCAGTCACCAGTGGAGGTCAAAATAAAGTGGCACTTTAAAATGGAGCTACAGAACTAGACAAACTGGTACAGCACTAGCATACATTGGAGAATCAAAGGTGAAGCAAGAATAATACATAAACAACAATTAATCTAGGGCAAAGGCACTGTTACCTTATAGCCCACGAGGTTTGGGAAAAGCCTCGTTCATCAGTTTGCACTGCTGGTGCAAGATAGTGGTAAATGCCCACTAGTTCAAGGCTGGTCCAAAGGGTGTAAAATTTGCCCTGAAGAATGCCAATTAGGATGCAACAAATGAAAATCTCTTGACTGGAGCACAGCCATAGCCTAATCACAATGTGAACACTTATGTCAAGAGGGTTTTAGTCTGGTACTGCAGTCCACACATTTTTACTATGACCACTGGGATTTGCAGCTATTCTTTCAGGGTGTCACTAAAGAACGCTATAGTAGAGCACTGCTACTGCATGAAAATGCACTGGACTGTTCTTTGAAGTCGTCTCTCTATTATTACTGTGCAATGCAAAGCAATGAACTGTACTTCTATCTTGTGGCTTTTTTTTTACAGTGCAATGCAAAAGCAATACAAGCAAAATTGCTGTGGAGAGCCACTTGGAAGGTACCTGAAAGCCCGTTATGATCCTGAGTAGCCTTGTCACTGTGCCTGCTAGGTGCTGGGATGTTTTTCTTCCCGGCGGGTGGTGGCGGACCTGTGATTCTGGAGCCAAAGGCTACATGTGAGGAGTCTTGGCTCTTGGAGCTGCGTGCGCTGGTGGTCCTGGCACTGGCTGGGCCACTCTGCTCTGTAATGGGGTACAGTTAGGAGCTACTACCATTAGCACTGAGGCTTTTTGTGTTTCTTTCACCTCGTTGCTTGTCTTGCACTGTCTCGCTAATTGTCAGTGTAGCTTTTCACAAGCCTAAAAGGCAGCAAGCAATCTTCAGGTGCATTTCCACCTCTTTCTTTTCAGTTATTAACTGTCTGTCCTCACCTGTATGCCTTGTCAAATAAAGGCTGTAAATCAGCTCTACCATTTCACAGTTGATAAATTATATAAACAGTCATAATGAATTCCACAATGAATTATGGGTTAAGTCATTTGTTCATTTAGTTAAATATAAAAAGTTACGGCGAATAAAGTTTCATTTTAGTTTTTAAATAACTAAACTGCCTAGGCTAGCATAGTAAAATGTCGATTAGCATGGTTGTTTCTTCTCATTTGTCCTTGCTGACTGTACTAGCTCTCCTCTCATCACTGGCTCAGACAGCTGAAATAACACCGCAGACGTCTGTCTCCATAAATACACAGATGCTGGTGAAATGACAAGACAGGCAATGCCAGAGGAATAAATTATTGGGCCATATCTCTATATTAGAGTTCCTCAGGTCTAACTTGCTCCACCTCCTGTTGGCAGCTTCTCTATCACACAAACAACAAGGAAAGTGAAAGGTTCACTAACAGACTGGTAACACACTGAAGGACTCTTTTCTCCTAGGGTTTCTTAAAGAAAACAAACGACCAAAAGAGTGCCGGGAGCTGCTAGTCTAATGTCCACGGTCACAACAAGCTGAAACACACTGCAACACTGAAAACTCAAAGGAATGTTTGATAACACACTTCAGACTCAGCACAGATGTTCCAAGCTGAAAAACATCTTCATCTTTCACAGAAAGTAAAGGAGAAGACGGATTCCACAGAGAAACCAGTATTCAACAATCAACATTAATTACCTGTCTTGTTCTAAATTATACTTCAGAATTTACTGTTTCATTATTTAGTCTCTTTAGGCATATATGTCATTGTACTGAGTGAAATTGTTTTCATTACATAAACCCCAACCTCCTTTAATTGTATAATTTTGTTTAGAGACAGATGCTATTGTTGACACTGAGGTTAATGCAAACCACCGTCCTCAGTCAATGGTACAGCTTCCTGTTATTTTTTTTACAAAAAAAGCCGCAATTTCTAAAGCTAATCTTGTTTCCAATTTTAACACAATGTCCAATCCAACAAAATTGCTCATAAATGAATGGGCAGAGGCAAAACAGTACCACATCAACCTGGTTTATAATTTTCTGTTTGTTTTACCACAATCCGTTTTAAAGGGTCCAGTCCTTATGTCTGAGACGAGGGTCTTCATGTTGATGATTTGGGTAATGTGTTGAATCTCAGCTGGAAATTGACAGCCTCTGGGAATTTCATCCAGTACTCCTTGTCTGTAGATGTAGCTGCCTGGAAAATCAAATGAATAAAAATAATAAAAAGTAAAAGTGGAAATGATCAATTTTGGTTTAATTTGCAGGATAAAATAGCAGTCTGGCAGCCATGTGTTTGAGAGGCTGACAAAAACATTTACATACTTTCAGAAAAGGTTAGACTTCCCCAGTATCAAATGTAAGTCAAACTTCCAAAACCATAAATAATGTACAGACAGAGAAGACTGTAGAGTTAGAGTTAGAGAGCTAGAGTGAGTTAGTGACATAGCGTTTTAGTGATTTTAACATGAAATAAAGCCTTAAAATTCTAATGGTTCTCCTGAATATGCAAAATGTAACGGGTAGGTTTGGAAAACTACTTTTTTTCACAAAAAACACAGCCAAGAACATTTCAAACTATAAACCTGAATGAAAACATTGTCAATAGAAACATTTCAGTGAAATATAGGGAAACTGTCAATGACATGAAATTTGTGGCACGCAGCTCTGCCTCTTCCTTTGCAGCTCTGGCGGCAGAATGGAATGCTGTAACAAGCACAAGCTCAGGCCTGTGTTTAGGATCCACGCACAGAGCTGCATGCCATACATTTTAATCATTGACAGTTTTCTTTGTATTTCGCTTATTTTGAAATGGGAAATGTTTCTATTGACAATGTTTAATGACCTTGTCATAATCTTTAATTACGGTTTACACTACAGTTTGAAATGTTTGAAATGATTCTCCGAACCTACTCCTACATTTTAGGCGTCTTTAATTCAGTTCCAGTGTGGTGTTCAGAGAAATTAACATATGTATCACAAACTCCTGAATGTCAGTGTCCCCGATCCTGACAGTCAGCTTTCCAACATATATTTTTGTTGTTCTCCATTATTTTTAGATTAAGAATTGTGTCGTTTTTTTGGCCTACCCTGTATTATTTATAATGCTTTTGTGTTCAGAGGCACATACAGCCTAACAGCTATGGAAAGTTTTATATTATACCCATCACTTACGCAGGTAGAAAGACAAAGCCATTTGCACATAACAACATCCATTCAGCAATTCCAGAGATATTCATGATGTACTCAAGTCATAATCTGGCCAAGGTCCTCTCGGCCATCCTTACCTGCGTCCGTGTCCAGAGGTTCAACTTTAACGGTGAAGATCCGTCTGACCTTGCACGAGGCCGATATGCTAATGCCATCCAGGTACAGGAACGCCGCTCCCTTGAACATCTCGCGGGTGAACGACTCCACATCAATGCACATGTTGCACCACTACAAAACAAGGCAGGCCAGCAATGACATTTACGAGGCAATCAAAATGGCACAGCCTTTTTTGTCTATGGAAAATGCCAGTGTGTGTCAATGCAACATCACTATAAAGGACAACATGACACTGTTGCATACTGGAACACAGGTGGCTGTCATTTTTGATTTACAGCTGTCAAAGTATTGTGACTCACAACATTGCGTGGAAGACTTGTAAGAGGTATTCTGGCATGAAGGGGGGTTGCAGAAACCTCTTTGTGAACTGTTGACAGATACAGTCTCCTCTTCAGATGACCTGCATCAGTTATCCTTGTGTGTGTGTGTGTGTGTGTGTGTGAGAGAGAGAGAGAGAGAGAGAGAGAGAGAGAGACAGAGAGAGAGAGAGAGATGTATCATTCTATGATATTGCATAAATAGTTAAGTAGTTCTTGATAGTATAACTTGTATTTGGTTTGATACTTGCAGGAGCCACAGCTGACATCTAATGAATTCTGTAACAGATTTTATTTCTCTGTGCAAGACAGTTGACTAAACAACATCTCCTACCAGATTTCATATTGAACAAAAACATTTTTTAGCCAAGGTACATAATGCTTTCTGTGAAAATACATTCAAGACCAACACTGCTCCGGTGCAGTAGCGAATCATTCAGGTCTTCTATGTAAGATTATGCCAAGTGTGAAAGGATGACAAATATAGGGGAAATATGTGAATAATTTGCAGGGAGATGAGGGTTACATGCCTATTGCGTTTTGTGTGGTGTGAAAAGAAAATGAGCATAATGCTAACTGTCAATCTGTGGGATTAGAGAATGGATAAAAAGGCTCAAGACATCAGGGTGGCGAATTAATGGATGCAGCAGCTATGGATTAACTTTGGATTAATTTTGGATCCCTGTTACAGTCAAACAAAGATGGCGAAGCTTTCGGTCTTTCCTCAATGATCAATCCTAATTCTCAATAGAAAACAAAACAAAAAAATCACACTTCCCACCAAAAACATTAAAGTTGTGTGTTCCAGGTAACAAACAGAAACATAAATCACAAGGGGCCAACTGCACAGCACCACTGTTGGTAAGTATTACAGGAATGTTGGTAGGACAAATGCACGTGTGATAAAAGCTGAAATAGGTCTTCTATTCTCCCCACTAGCAACTTTTATTTTGGTCTCCCTATACTGTACATCCAAACAGTATTTTCTTCCTAATTTATTTTGTTTGTTCACAATAAAATATACCATTGTTTAAGGTATGAAGGTGACTGAGGACATAAACAGAGTAAAGAGTTATACACCACAATGTGTATACGAAGCACAACATCACTGGCAGAATACAGCACCATCTGGTAAAAGTGGCCGATCCTTAAAGGTGTAATAAGCAATGCTAATGCAAGACACATTTATGTGACATCTGGCAAATATCATCTCTCCTATTCCTTCTCCTACCCTTTACTCTACCTTTAAGATATACTGGTAGAGCATTTCAAAAAAGGCGACATATTCAGATTTCCCTTTTAAACAGTAATTATGCAACAGAAGGTTATCTCTCATTTGATGGATAATCTTACATGTGTACCACATACCAACATGTTACCTTTAACTCATACCAATAATGACTCATGGAGAAAATGCCTCAGTTGAATTAAATTGCAGGGATTAATCGGAGTCTTATTGAAAAACATTATTCGAACACTACATGTCTTGGAGGGTTTTACTGACCATTGTGTAGTAGTGTGATACTTACAAGAGTTCGGTAGAGAAATCTTTACCAAAAGGGACTTTCACTTGAAGGACTAAGAACTTCTGAACCAGTCCAACTAGGAAAACAGAGCATTCAAAATTGAAAAGATTCTCTCAACAACCTTTAGCTATAGAATTGCAGACTCTTACTCCAATATCACAGAAACACTCACGGGCCATTTTGCCATCACGTGGTATTTGCATTCTGTTTGTTTGGCTGCTGCCCTCCAAGCTGTAGACAAATCCCTTTAGCTCCTTATCAAACTCCTGTCCAAAAGAAAAACTCAATTAGCCATAAACATATGGTATTTTATAAACACGGAGGGATTTCAACCAAATATTCAAATTAAAAAATATATTTTTTAGAACTTGCCAAGTCCTGAAGCAAGAGGCTGACATGATCATAGAGCTTTTTTCTAAGCTAAACCACACTGACCTCATGGGGATAACTGAAGACATTTGTGACCTGAATTTTACTTTGGTGATGTGAGGAACACAAAGATGTCTCTACTATGGACAGATTTATGCAATTATTGTGCATTATACAGTAATATAAATGAGTAAACAGTCTCTTATTTGACAGACTTTTATCATGCAAATGCACCTGCTTAATGCTCTAGTTTTTCCTTCCCTCTACTGCTCCAGTCTATTATCTAATACAACGGTGTGTATTAAGAAAACATTAGTGTGTGGTTTGGACCACTTTGTCAGCAGACCTTACAAAGTCTTTGGCTTATGTATGTCATAGCTTTCCTGTTGATAAATTAACTGATTGTGACAATAGATGTGGCCTACAGGTTTTGTTTTACCTTTGTTTGTTTATTAATCATGGTGAAATTGCCCCGATAAGATACATTCACCTTGTAAAAACAAACATTTTATAAATCAGGATGATATCCATAATTATTATTATATACTGACTTCCCAGGTTTTTGTCAAAACGTGTTCACAATTAACATATTCCTGCTTCTGCTTCACTACACCACTTTTACAATGTCCATCACTGACAGACAAGAGAAAGCAAAGATCGTGTTTTAGTGAGCTAAAACCTTTCTTTAACATCAGCTTCACATTCTTCACTTTAAATACATCATTCATAAGGCCTTTTTATGAGGCAGGCTACAATGTATTTGACATCCTTGCAAGGTAAGGGTTTTCCCCTCTGTTGGTTTTGGCAAGGATTTGCAGCTCTGCGGGTCTAAACTCAGAATGAAAAGTAAACAATCGTACTTTATTAATTCCTGATGGCCCACCACACAGTTTCCATTTTGCCACAGGATCTTTCCCTTGTGCACTGAAAATCTCCACCGACGGCCCTCCCTATGAGAAAGTAAGTGACATTAATGCTGGTGTAAACTGACATTTCATTAGTCGAAATTCATGACGCAACATAATTTCTTACCTGATATTCATTTTTAAACATTGTAAGATGTTTCTCAAGATGTTTTACGTAAAATGGCCAGTTTCAGCTCTGTGAAAGGTAGAAACAACATTAGGCTATGTTGTACAGAGTTACATTTGCTTTAGCCTAAATGTCAACTATGTAAATTAGACTGTCAATTTAAAAACAATCAAACAACTGTAAAGCCTCTCTATTTTAGCAGTTGTTTAACATGTTATAATGTTGCATTATATGAGGTTTAGCTTCATTTGTAGCCCACCAATTTTTCAAATTAACATGCTGGTACGTTTCCGACCAGGAATCGAATTTCAACGTAAGTGTTCAGTTACATTTAAGTAATTATGTTCAACGTTGAACCGTTAACAGGTGACCTAATCGTAGTTTCACGGGGAGAAACAAAATAAGTTTGTACAGTTCTTACAGAAACCAAAATATCAGGTGTAGATGCACTACACGCAGCCGCACGCAGCGGTAGGTCATTGAGTTAATGTTAGCCAATGGCAATACATGCATGTTTAAGCTACGGGACTCACCTGTATTCGACCAGTTTATTCTAGTTATTGGAATACTGGCTAGTTAAGCACATCGTGTCTTTTAAATACGTTAAAACTATCCTTAGGTTGCAGTTGTAACTGTTTTAAACGCTAACTTGACTAAATATTTCACTGGAGGTTCACAATGAAGACTTGTTAGACGTCGTCACGGCAACAAGACTGTACACTGTACAGCCTCATACACGCGCGGTGCGCATGTGGGTTGTGGTTAGCAAGAATTCACAAGTGAGCAAAGAGCATAGATTTAAAATTGTATTGTGAGTGACCTTTTCAATTTCCCTGCGAACTGGTTACTAGTCCTTAGAAAGTAAAAATAGGCATTTCCATTAAATATGACTTTTGGTCACCCCAAGAAATCAGCACGATATAAAGTTGGCTTTCATAATTCTTTGATTTGACAAAGATTGCCCAGCCCTACTTCCACCAACTGAGCAGAGCCTTGCTATGGGCCTTGCCATAACCAAACTGTTACTGCGAATTAATTGACAAAGCATGCTAATATCTGCGGCCTATTTAATTATTTCACATATAGACTTACTAACGACTGTAAATTGTATTTCCTTAGTTTTTTTTTAAACTATATTTTCATAGCCACTGATATGCTATAGGTGAAGATTTTCTCTGTGATCATTAGGCTGGTGCCAGAAGTGCAACACACAACTAGGTTTTCAGAAGTCTTTGACAAACTTTACAAGTTTGGAAGATAGTGTGATTTCACAAAACTCAAATAGGCAAAACATTCATAATTGCTCAAATGCCCCCACATTTATGGACAAGCAGCCTAGCCTAGTCTAATAATAAGAGAACATGGAAGATAATATATATATATATATATATATATTGTTTCTGTAAAATTTGCCAGTTCAGTGCAGCTGTGGGACTTCCAAACCCCAGGATGAAACTTAAGTCTTTATGTATACTCTGTTCATCTAAGAATCATTCAAGCACACCAATTAGGCATGTAGTTCACCAAACACTTTTGAATTTCTCCAATTACAATATGGCTAGACCTCCAGGTCATGATGCCATGCTTCAGCAGATTGTGCCCTCAGATAAATAGTTTTGTGTCCTTTTCAGACCTTATGTCGTGGCTCATTGATGCAACCATATCCCAATGACTCCCAACAATAAGGACAACATTATGCTGCTGCAAAAGTTTTATGTTTCTTTTTCTTTCTTTCTGTTGGTGAAAGTAGGACATGGCCACAGGAAAACATTTAAAGAAGGTCTTGTCAAGATGTGTGCCTAGCAACAAGATTCTTTTTTCTTTAAAGAAAAAAAGTTGTTTTTCTTTCAGAAATGGAAAACTGAGTCTAATGTTTCTGAATAAATAACAAAAACAATGCAGATTACTTTGAACACAACCAAAAACAGCCAATTATGTAGTGATGCCATTGAAAAAAGCAGGCAAAAATACAAGCTTGGCTGATGATTATACATGCATGGAATAGTATCTGTCAATACAGAACTTCTGGACATGATTTTAACATGAGACATGTAAAATTGTTTAGAGGTAAGCTTTAAGGTTGTACTTCTATGTATTAGTTCCACAAGCTTGTTGTTGGCAATTAAACTAAGATACTAAGCAGGAAATACAGTTTGATACATCCCCAGGGTCCTATGCTCACCTGGCTTGTATTTAACATGATAACATGAACAATATTTAGCTACATTTATTAAAGTAAATAAGGAAAGTGCCCAGGTGAAATGCTGTCAGGATAAGTGTGTGGTTTAGAAATAAAAGTGGAAGTGTGAGTATGTAATGAGAAAATGCACGAACAGCCAAAAGTACCACAGTGTTTGCTGGGAAAAAAGAGGGAACACAGAATGGCAACCAGATAGCCTTCTCTAAAGTACCATACTGCAGTCAGGCCACTGCCCAATAACTCTGCCCTGCAAGATGGCAGGGGGTATGTTTACATTCATGTCAGTAGGCCGCATTTGAGGCCTTAAATTTGACAATATGCAGAACAACATATTTATATGTGCAAACACAAAACCTGCATACTTAATATTTATTTTTTAAAAGGGTCTGTAACAAAATGCTTTATTTTTGTTGTTGTCCCTGTGGGTTCCCACCAAGTCAAGGAGCAATTGTGCCTTTAACAAAAACCCCATATTTTACCTTTAAACTTGACCAATCTTGGACCTCTACTGAAAGAGATAAGAAACACTTTTATGTGGCAAGGTCAGTTACATAATGTGAATTCATATCATTTATACTGTACATGGAAAATACAAGCAGACAAGACTGAAAAATAACAAGAACCTACTTCATAAATTGACTAAACACAACTAAAATAAAGTGCCAATAGTGAGGCACGACACTTGATTGATATTTTAGTTAATGCCTGTCTGTTGATTGCCCAGTGTCACAGCAGCCTGCGATGATGAATCTGATGCAAATTATTCACTGTCAAACCAGCAGGTCTCGTTCCTAACTCATATTCTCAGAGAGTCTACCAATTTGAGACAAGCCCTCCTCTGAGAAATTAATCAACATTCTCTCATATGACAGAAGTGAAAACATTGCAGCTTTTTTCTTCTTTTTCAACACTATGTCACACTGTGACATCTTCTGTAATTATCATTATCATGTTTCTCTCTCTTCTCTCTCTGTCTCTCTCTCTCTCTCTTTCGCTCTCTCCTCCCCCTACTCTCTTTCTCTGTCTCTCTGTCTCTTTCTCTCTGTCTCTCTTTCTCTCTCTCTCTCTCTCTCTCTCTCTCTCTCTCTCTCTCTCTCTCGCTTTCACTTTCTCTCTCTGTCTTTCTCCCTTCCTTTCTCTCTCCTCTCTATCTCTCTTTCCCTGTCTTTCTGGTTTCTCTCTCTCTTACGCACACACATACAGACAGACACATAGTCCTTTCGTTCTTTGTGTTCAAGTGTGGTATTTCTGCATTCATTATGGCATGTTTTTCTCAGAACATCTGTCTACATGTCTTATCCTGCCTCATATGTTCATATTTCGCATGGGCACATTTTGTGCTTCGAGCCCATTTCTGTTTTCCATTACCAATGTGTTAGCAGCAGAACCCTAGTGTACGTCATCATGCACCACACACAGACACACAGACACAGACACACACACACACACACACACACTCCTCATCTAAAGAGACCTGTGAGGTTTTAGTGATTAAGCCTCTGCTTGTCACCGCTTGGCCTCATCCAGCAGAGTAATAGTTTTTGTGGCTATCTGATTAATATTAATGTGAGGGATTGACTTCATCTTTAGGTTGCACATCACGGTTATGTTTCAGTGACGGCAACAGAGGAAATGCTAAATCATCAAGATTAATGTGGATTTGTGAAGCTAATGCAGATAATCTAATAACATTAATGTTGCATTTTAATTTGGGTTCAGTCTCGCTTTTAATTTGTTTACAAGGCGTGTTTTAGATTTTTATGAATTTTCTGGTGGATTTACTGTAAAGCGGTTTTAGGTCAGACAGGGATCTTGAGTGTCTCTGCTGATGAGCACAGAGATGTGTGCAGAGGTTTTGAGCAGCAGTATCAGTAAAGCTGTTTTTACAGCAGTAGTTAAGCAGCGATGGCAATGCAAAGCCTAGATTGTTATACAATAATGTTGTGTGAATGTCATTTGAAGGGAAAGAACAGACCTTACATTTACAAGTGAGCCACACATTACAACCAAATTATCTTCCTCACATCTTACACTAATAATGTGTTTGATGTGTAAGTATTATGTATCATATAATTACATCACCATGCATCCATGTATATATGAGGAAGGATTAAAAGACGTGAACTACAGCAAAAGAAGGGACATATGAAGAATTTTTGAATACTAGGATACATTTAAGAACAAACTAGGCTTGGACATGGTTATGAGCACATTACATCTTCTGATTACATCAACCAGCATTTGTATTTTGATGTAAATAATAAATGTGCATTCATAGCCTTACAAGGTACTGTATAATGGGCAAACTATGTGATGTCTTGCTTTTTTCCCCCAAACCATTTCTCTGACATCACTCATAAATCATTATCAAACAACATTCCTTACTCCAGAATCTTTGAAAATCTGTATAGGTTACACAAGAGACAATCTGACATATTGGAAAACAGGTGTTTTTATTTGACACATATTCTTTTCCTTCTCAACCAATTTAAAAAAATAGAGCTGAAAATCATTGTAACAACAATATTTAAATGTAACATCAACATACTGAGGTACTACTGTATGGGTTCTATGTATTAAATAGCTTTGAAATTTAAACATCATTTGAATAAAGAAATGTTTTTTATTCTTAAGTCTCTGAGACAGAGCAGTTATAGAATTTTTTTTGTAATTCGATCAGCACAGAGGTTCACATCCATGACGGTGATAACTCTCAGGTAGTTACAGGTTGGAGAGGGGCTAAAAATCAATAGCAATCAAGTGCTAATAAGGGGTACGATACTCCACAAAGAAGTCAATGACACAGCATGCTCTGAAAAAGACAATCTCGAAAGACAATAACAAGTACCTTGGGTTTGTGGTCATAACTAAGCATGATTGCTACGTTGAATCAAAGGACTTTCTAGAATGTGAAGAGGCTTCCTCTGTAATAAAGGATGTTTTTGATGTAGTGTGACTCATGTAAGCACTGATATGGTGAATTGCAGGCTGAATACCATTAGTGTGGTCCAAAAAAGCCCATGTACCTGGATGACTTGGAAAGGAAGGGGACATTGGAGGTTTCACAATATATGTCCTGCAGTGGCATGTACCTTACATCTCCAAACCATCCCCGGGTTCTGCTTGAGGCATAACTCCAGATTAGCCCCCATGCTAAGACATCTAACTCAACAGGGGGTGCTATGGACAGGTCAAGGTTGACAACATCCCCTGATTAAGAGACAGCGAGAGTCCTGGAGACTGGCATGCTGTGTATCCACCATAGCCATCAAGGTGGCTTCAGTGGAGAGGCCACTTCACAGCGTGGCCTGACAGAAACCCCCAGGACATTCGGGGTGAGACTGATAGAAACCTTGTGGAAGACAGCTCAATGAAGGGTTGCTGACAGAGAGTGGGGGCCGTGAGAGTGGCTAGCATGGGGATTTTCTGCTTCAGTGTGGCAGACAGTGAGCCTGTCAGAAGAGATGTGCTGATGATTTGTGTGAGCAAGGAGGCGAATGCAAGAAAGGCGGTGTGTGGATGTAAGGAGATGCTGTCCAACATGGAGGCATGTGTGACAGTTCGGGTTGGCTTGAGTTGAGCTGTGTGTGGGAGGAGGAGGCTGGTGATGGTGTGTCTGATTAGACAACTATGCTGATGGCTGCCACTTCCCTTTAAGAATACAACACTTGCTGGCAAATTTCTCTTTATTCAGTCCATGTTCATGTATTTCCATAAAGGTGTATCGTCTTAAAGGTCAAATTTTAATTATCATAAATTTGAATTTAAAAAACACTACATTCTTGTCATCAGGTCCTTGTCAGTATCCACATGGGTCTTGATGGCCATTTTTGTAAAAAAAATAAAATAAAAAAAATGCAATATGCAATTTCTTTGCTCCCTAGCAGATGCAGCAAAAATATTTCTCCTTAGCACAGAGATGTATATCAGAATGATTCTTTGAATACCAAAGTAAATATAGGCTGCCTTCAAGGAGAGCTAGGCAGAGAAAGGTCACCCCAAACCAATAGATAGACGAAACATTAATCACCGATTTCACAGAGTGAATTAATATGACCTTTAGCTGGAAACTCTGCAAATATCATAATTTAGCTTGAAGAATTACTCAAAAGGGGCCACATTCAAAATATGTTCTGAATGCCCCTGTATACTGTACAGTCAGGGTCATTATTTCATAATCTGCCTTTGGAGTGTTAACTAGATGGAGAAGATGAAAGACTAGAGCAGTGTTGAGGTTGTCTGTTTTGCATGTTAACATGCAGAACATACATACAGTGACTGTATAATAGTATGCTTATGTAACAGTAATGTAATTAGTAATGCTTTGTAATGTAGGGCTTTGATGGTATTAAACTGCTCTAGGTACCAAATGACAGAAAGAACAAAAAAAATTGTGAGATGTAGTCTACTGATTACATGTAACACACTAATGTATGCAGTTTTTACACTAGGAAAATGGGAGGGGGAATTTTTGCCTTTTAGCTAATATTATTGTGATTTGGCTCTGATGGCTTAACTATATCCAGTAATTTGCTAATTTGCTAATTTGCTCTTCCTGCACAGTCCATGAGATTCTATAGGTAGCATCGCATAAATCTGCAATTTAACATTAGTGTTTAAAACCATTCAGAGGACTATTTCATAGGCATGTTCACTATTAAAATAAATTGCCTGCTGCTTTCTGTGTTCCACAAACACATTAAACTTCTTTTACAGTACTGCTTGTGTTGGCAGTGTACCATATTGTATAATGAAGTAGGCTAAATAGGTCTTGCTTACATGCATGCATTAGAGTTAGTTACAATGTACTGTAGGGTTGTGTATTTTTAAAAGCTCATGTTTAACCCGTTGTGACATTAAAAATACATGGATACAGACATGACCCTAAAAATACTGGGGGAAAAAATCCACAAATGCCAGCAGAGAGGGACGTCCAAGAGAATTAAATCCCTTCTTCAAGCATGACCCAGTGACCGCGCTCGTTCTCCACCCCTCTCTGGGGGGGGGAAGCCGGTTTATGACTTGTTGGCAAAACACCGAGGCGTGTGTGTGCTGTATTAGGGAATAGCATGGCACGGCTGTCTTGTTGCAGGCTCAGTCAAGTGTGCGCACCATCAGTCAGTGCTCCAGGCGGGGCTTTCCCCCCTGACTCGCTCACTCGCTCACTAGTGCTCCCTCCGTCTTTCCCTCCACTTCCCCGGTAGTGTGTCTGGATCCCACTTGCCCCAGTCAGAGAATGAGTAATTCCCCAGACTGCAGACCTCCGGGGCTTGTAGTCAAGAGAGCAAAGGGGTGGGAGGGGGGCCAGAGGGAAAGAGTGGAAGAGAGAGAGAGAGAGAGAGAGACAAAGCTAGACAGAAAGAGAGTGGGAGAGAGAGAGAAAGAGAGAGGGAGATTATAAGAGAGAGAGAGAGACAAAGAGAGGGAGAGAAAGAACATGTGAGAGAGAGGGAGAGAAAGAAAGACATTGAGAAAAAGAGGGGGAAGAGAAAGAGAGGAAGAGAAAAGGGAGAGAGAGAGGGAGAGAAGGAGACAGGGAAAGAGGGAGAGAGAGACAGAGAGAGAGGCCTCTATTTCAACAGTGACCTTCTCTCCTTCTTTCGGGTTACTGTGCACTCCTGCGTGTCCGGTGGTTTCCCCCGCCGAGGGAGGAGCCCTTGCTCTTTTATTTACCGCCTTTATTTGCTGTTTCCACCCCACATACATAATGGCATGGCTGCCTGCAGAGAGAGGGGGGGTGTTTTATACAGCACAAAACCACCCACCGCTCCATATTTCTATGGAAATCAGCCTGCTCGTGGGCCGAGGGAGGTTGAAAACACACACAGCTCTATGTCAACATGATTACTTTTTAGCCTTGCTCTAGATGTCAGCTCTCCAGTATGCAAATCATATAAATATGGTAATAAAGCTGTAACACAAGAATGTTATGGTTACAAATGGTGCAGACAGGGTAACATGTTATACAAACTACATGGATACTTACCTCTGATATTAAAACTAAAAGATGACATGCTTTGCATTAGATTTCATAGTACTGGTTTTGACTGTATGTTAAGAGTAGCCCTGGACAAAATGTGTGTCTGAGTTGTACAGTGGCAAAAAAATGCATCTTGCATGTGACACATACCAACAGTATGTAGAAAAAAAAGATGTTGCATGAATCTATCTCTCCCTGTGTCTAATAGATATATTGACACATGACGCCTTTATAATGGATGTGTACTCACAGTAATTGTAAGGCAACATCAATACAAAAACAGTTTCTCACACATGTCAGAAGAAAAAGAATGAATAAAAGACAACAGCAAGCTTACAATCTTCTTACATCAGCTATCACTGGGGCTTGTGATGGACTGCTGAGAAGGTACTTGGTAACATGTCTTATTTTCGATAGGTTACGTCATCAGTATATTGTATCATACTTTATGTGCGTGTGTGGGTGTAATTGTGGTTATGTGTACCTGTACATGTGTGCATGTATGTGTTCATCCATATACCTGTGTGCAGTTGAGTGTGAGTGTATGTAGGTATGTTTATGTGTGTCTGTGTGAGTGGGGAGTGTGTGTAAGTGCATGCAGGTGTATGTGTGTGCGAACCAGGGGTGGAAATGAACTCTGCAAAATGTGAACTTTTACCACCCACTGACAAATAAATGATAATAGCCACTCAATATTAAATTATATTTTGAGTCCAAAATTTACCAGCCACTTTCATATTTTACCAGCATTTGGCTGGTGCCTGGTGTGAATTTGCATCCCTGGTGCGTATGTGCGTCTACTTTTACGTTTAAGTTTGTTTTTGTGAGTGTGTACGAGCATGTGTGTGTGTGTGTGTGAGAGAGAGAGAGAGAGAGAGCGAGAGAGAGAGAGAGTGAGAGAGAGAGAGAAAGTGTGTGTGTGTGTGTGTGTGTGTGTGTGTGTGTGTGTGTGTGTGTGTGTGTGTGTGTGAGTAAACCCTCTTACTGTTTTTCCTGGCGCTGTGTACCTCATGAATGCAGCAAATCTCCTATTTTAAAGTATTCACAGCCTCTTATTTTGAAGTGTCTACCCCATCAGCAGAGCCACCTACAGTAGCATGCTCTCATTCTTACCCACAGCTAATGTAATGTTTGTGCAGATGTACATCAATGTCGTTACAAACAAGATGCGGAGATGGCTGCCCCATGGCACTGGTCTTTAAAGGTTAAACATGACCAAGCCTGACGAATTTTTTAAAGTTTGGAAATTGAGAGTGCTTTGGAGTTTTTTCCTGACTTGATGCTTGAAGTATCCCTATCCAAAAGAACACTTCAAACAAGCAATTTCTTTCAGTCCGGGAGTGCTGCTTAGCAGACATTGTTTGAATGGCTGTGGTGTGTGTTTGTTTTTGTCTGTTTACAGTAGTTTGCAGTCAGGGCTAAAAAAGGTCTCTGCATGGAATGTGACAAAAAAAGAGGCAAGTGCTCAAACTTTCCTCAAATCTCTCTTTTTTTTCTCTTCCTGAAGAGCGAGTGAGTACAGTACATTATAACTCAGCCACTTGTGGTAATGATACCACTAATCATTACATCTATGCTTTGCTCTCCACTGTGGCAGGTCATATTGATCACCCAACCATGGTGCCCCCACAGAGGGGCCCAGGCTTAATTATTTGCTCCTGCGCAGCGCTCTAGGTGTTTTTATATGCTGCTGATGTTAATTTTTGCAATAATAATAAGCACACGGGTAATGTATCCAGCTCATAAAATGTTCCTGACTGGAACTGTACTTTTTTGGACGTCGACATTATTTGAAAAGATACCCCCATTTAGTACTTTTATTTGTACTTGGGCATCATCACCAGAGTGAAACAATTTATGTAGATGCATTCAGCGATGCCCTGAATAGGATGTGATTCATGAGAAAATAATTTATTTATTGTCACATTATGTTAATTGTGACTGTGAGCATCCCTCCCACCCTAACACACACAGACACACAGACAGACACACACACACACACACACACACACACACCCCTGCAGACTCATCACAGTCCTATCTGGGGGTGGCTGTGACAGCCTTAATCTAAAGAGATGCAGGAGAGAGAGAGAGAGAGAGAGAGAAAGAGAAAGTGTGTGTGTGTGTGTGTGTGTGTGTGTGTGTGTGTGTGTGTGTGTGTGTGTGTGAGTGTGTGTGTCAACAAGAAAGCATGTGAGGCTGTGTTTGACTAGAACGGGTGTGTAGTCACCCGTAGCCATCCCATCCCTCAGTAAAAAAGAGTACGGTCGTCTATGAGAACTATGCAAAATTGCCACTTTACTGCACAGCTCTTACTACACAAACCCCGGCTTTAATGTGACAGGGTGGTGGCATATTAAACACACAGTGCATCCGTTTTGCTTCTGCTTTGCTTTTATTGAGGTCCATCTATTTTTTTTGCACGTATACAAACACTTCCTAATAACTGTCTCTATTGTCCCAAATGAACTGTTAACAAACTCGCAGACAGCCTCACCACACACAAACGAAAACAAACACACACGCACAACATTATTTAATTCTTTTTTTTTTTCTTTCTTTGCATATGCAACATTGTCCTAAATACAGTATGTTAATTGCTGTCATGGATCATTAAGGCATGGGAGGTAAAAAGATGTGACATTTAATAAACAAATCACCCAGAAAATGACAAACCCAAATAAGACTCAAAGGGCCAATCTTGCTCTAGTTTTGAGAGTAACACAACCTCCCTTGGGCACCCATATCCGACAGCACTTCTCAACCTCTGTCGAGTACTGTGGTGTCTGCGTTCACAAATGATAAACAGCTAACAACATAACAGAATGTACTCCATTTCCCAGAAGTCCATGGTGTCAGTTGTTCTAGAATCACAGCTCAGTGTTCTTCTTGCTGCTAGTCTCTGCTCCTGAATGAATTTGCGCTTCCATTTGCATGGTTGCGATTTTCCTTCTTGTGATTGAGAGCACATTTGATTAGCCAAGAGCAGCAGCATTATACTGTATGCTACAGTATCTATACCAGGAAAACGTTCTCTCACCTGTGTAATTGTGTAATGAACAATTACTCATGATCAAAGGCTGTGTGTTTCATCTTCCGTTTGATGAGCTATCCAGGGAGTTCTCTGCAACTTGTGAGATTATATTATTTAAATTCCAGTCTAGACAACTACAGTATAATACCTGATGCAATTTCCACTCCCAAATGTAATTTTTTTTAACCTTAGGAAGGCCACGGCAAGTCAAAACCTTGATGCACTGTTTTTTTGAGTCAAGTCAAGGCAGGTTTATAAAGCACTTTAAAAACAACAGCTGACCGAAGTACTGGACAAGCAGGGTAGTGTGACTTGGTAAACAAGCAGGACAGATAGTCCAAAAAAAAAATACCCCAGTGTGTGAACAGTGTGAAATCTGTGGGTTCTATTTGCATCCTATGTAAATTATTCCCCACAGTTTAATTTACAACCAATGTAAATTATTTCCACTACAAAATTTATAATTAAAGGAGAGTGTCAAGGGTCTTGTGAAAGCTACCTCATCCGAGAAAAAAATAAAAAAAAACAACAAATTATGTGAGAACGATTCTCTTTTGTTTGGCCATGCTTATCAGAAGTGTTTATCACGCACACATACGTTTTGAGTGTTATTTTTTAAAATACATGTACAATATCTGTTAATTAGTGGACACAATTACCCATCACCATCAGTCTTCCATACAAAGCTTTATTTGAAAGAGCCTAATTAACATTGAAGTAATAATCAGCCTGTAGTTTTTTGTTTTTGTTTTTGTTGTTTTTTTTCTTTTTTGCACCTTGGTCTTCGGAAAAAGCTGTGGTCATTTGGGATGCAGTGCTGGCTCAGCTGTAAGTGCGCAGCGAGAGCTGTCATTGTCTCCTGTCCAGCCCTTCAGTTCTGTTCTCCTCCTGTCCACTTGTTAGCATAACGCCCCCCGCCGAGCTTTTGCTTAGCTTACAAGAACGGCTGCATAGTACTTCAGATACGTCGTCAAACACACATCAAACCAATACATGTTGAACTAATCCTGGATCATCGTGATCATGGTAGGCATAAAAAGAATTTGTAGTATTTTTAAGCGTTTTCTTGGAAAATATAGGCACCTGCTGGGTCTGATCTGATAAAAAAAATGCTAATCATATTTCTGGAAAGACATGGAAAAAGCATATTTGCCCACAATGGACATATAAGGCATACCTAAGTGATGAGGGCATACTAGAGCAGTGCCAGTGGTGAAGTAAACCCAGGTTCAGTTCCTGTGAATCTTTGACACTTTGGTTAAAAGCATCTGCTGAATCCCACTGTGGTTCTGATGATGCGTACAGTCGACAGCTGCATGACAGACTCACAGCTGGACCACACAGAGTTGCAAAATCAAAACTCACACAGCCAAGAGAAGTTAGTAATTGTCTCCTGTCTTTACAGTCTTCAGATAAGTAGGGATTGAATTTCAAATGGCCAAGTCTCATAATGAAACAGTGTTGACATTATTAAGATTGTAAAGAGATCATAAGATGTCCACTCAATAGGCTCATTGCAGTAGGCTCATTGCTACCCTTAAGCTTATGGGGCTGTCTGATGGACAAGGCACTCACTTACACACAATAAGGTCTAGAATACGCAAGCTAAAGAGTAGTGACAGTACATTACACAACAGTTATAACTATAGTTTGTATAGAATTTGTATGTTTGTATAATTAATATAGTTGATGTATATGTTGATATAATATGTATATTTTTTTTAACAATTTACGATCTGTCTGCTGTGTGCAGTTTTGGTATCCATGCTGTATAAAAGTAGGGCATAAGATAAATTATTCATTGCTTTCACCAGTTGTTCCTTGGGAAGTAACTTACAAACACAAAGTTGAAATTTCTGCCAAGTGGTTAGTGGAACAGCAAAGATATTCCTCATGGACGCAGTCCAGTAGGCCGCCAATTTCAGGGAAAAGAAAACGCATTTTAAGAAATCACACCTGCAGGGATTAGTTAGTTTGCATGTGTGAGCAGTATTAACATTGATAAATAATACATTTTGAATTACTTAGCACTCAAACAAAGCCCATCCAGATTGGTGCATAATTAAAATGTTTGAGTCACAGAAATCTTTCTTTTTTAAACTGCAACATTTATTTCATGTCCTTTGCTAGATTTCACGTGAGGCCAGCTTTTTACACTCATTGCTTTCCACACTTTGCTATTACATTAACAGGGAAATCTTTCAGACCTCTAAGGAATTCCTAAACAGTGCATCTGATCAGTACCACGAGAAAGGCTCTCAAAGGCTCTCAGTGATTTGCTGCAGGAGAAACAGAGGCTATGGAACTACTTGTGCATACACCGCTGTAGAGTTTGTCTTGTTATTCAAGGTGCACGTCAATTGTGAAAATGTGAGATCACACCAACAGCATGCCAAAAGAAAAAGATTCACACACGGTTTGTGCTTGTATAAAGGTTAGCTACAAAGACAGATCATTTGCAACATCTATAAATGATTCCTCATGCTGGATGAAACATACAAATTATACTTGTAACTTGAAGTCGGAAAAAACTGAGGCAACATTATTTTCCTCTCACCTTTGTAGACTTTAGCAGACATAAAAATGTGTACATATTTTCTGTCTCATCTAAGTTGTGGAAGAAGTCATTATAACCCCTGTACCAGAGTTGCTTTACATGCAGGTTTCACCTTAATCTAATGTCACCCAACTTACATCAAACTCCTGAGATCCTCACAAAAATAAGTGTAATGAAAGTTTCAAATGATTAGCTTCTAACTCTAGGGAAGATGCAATACACATATAAAACATTCTATAAAATCATTACGTTCAAGATTTCATAACAGTTTGTTTTGGTAAAAAAAAACATGCAACAGCTTGTCTCCTTGTAAAACCATAATTTGCATGCAATTTGATTTAATGCGGATACAGATTGGTGCGTGGTGGGCCCGCTTCTAGGCCGTCGACAACATATGTTTTCTTAAGCGAGTCTGGCAGGTTGAGTGTTAAAAACAACTCATCAGTTGTCATTTCTGTCCAAGCTGAAAAAGAAGGCAAAGGCACCATCATATACAGATATCATTTTTCTCTCCTTCTGTACCACTTGCACTGCAGCAATGAACCTTTAATACTAAAAACAAGCCTCTGAACTAGAGACACACAACTAACTCAAATAGCAGAAAGCAAGTACAAATGAATATGTGTTATATAGTGTGAAAAATTACTTTGTGTCTCGAGTTGTTAATTTAATATAACTAACCGATGAGGATATAAATGTGAGTTAAGTTAGACATGAACATCTAACAGGAACACACAGAGTGCAAAATAGCCGCTTCTCAATATGTATTGTTTTTTGTTTTTTTTGCTGAATTCGTCTGGACATGTTGACAAATGCATTTCACTGGCAGAAGCCATGCGCTTACCAAAGACAGAGAAGCCAGTGTGAGACTTACTGCTCCATCAGCCAGCTTCCACAGCCATTTCACACATGAAATTGGAACAACCGGCTGCTGATTGCTTCATGTGTGGCTGAAATTAGTACTTTTGCATTACAGTAATAGAGACTTCTTTTGACTAAAAATCTAACATAATTAGCCAACATCCCACTCATTTGTGCATTTTATGATATGCTGTTTGAACTGACTCCTGCGGGTCAATTTGCATGGCTAAATTAGCCAGAGGTTTGATCTCTGATCTGATCCACAGTCAGCAGAGGCACCCTACGAGTGCTTACACTACAGCCAACAGGCCAGCTAGTCTCATAAAATAAACACAGGATCAAGTTCAATCAATTAGTCAACGTTAACGTCTCATTAGATTTTGATACGAGCGAATGATGATCACATTTAGCTGTGATCAAACCTGGTAGTTGATTTATCAGTTCAGTTGCTGTATTATTTTGTCAGGTGGCCATGTTTACAGTGTAAATCATAAATCTTTTTTTTAATCTACAGGGCACATACATAATCTTCAATGCAATTTTGCAATATAAGTCTTCAAGCCCCCATCTGTATGGCCCTATACTGATACAGTGTGAGTCTTGTCTTGTGTGAAGCTTTACAAGTTTAGCTCATAGTGAAATGCCTGGTCCTGTTTGCCAGTGGCATTACCCATGCCAGGGGTATTTAATGTTTATGGAGGTCTCCTGAGCAGCACCTGCCCTCTCCACTCACAAGAGACTTCCTCGCTGCCAAACAATGGTAAATGGGGCTGCGTTCTTACGGTGCTTTCTTGCAGTCAGCTGAGTACCCAAGGCACTTTACATCCTAATGCCTCACATTCATCCATTAACACACTCACTCACACACAGATGCTAAAAGGCTGCCATGCCATGCAAGGCTGCAAGCACACCAGGAGCAGCGTAGCAAAGGGCAGGAGCAGTCACCCGACTCAGCCCTGAACCCCCAGTCTCCAGGGTACCAACCATGTGTTCCGCCTGCCATGCTCGTTAGAATTGCAGAATGGCAGAACACATCTGCAGCTGTCTTTGCAACCGTCTTTCTGCAGCTGTAGTGATGGCACTCCATCACACTGCCCTCAACTTCAGGGAAGCACACCCATGCACTTCACACACACACTCAGAGTTCCATCAAGCATCTTCCTCCATCCAAAGTGCCCGACATACTGCAGCTTTACCCATGAGGGTGAGAGCAGTCACCCAACCTGGCCTTGAACCAAGGTCTCTGGGGGTACCAAACATGCATTCTGACCACAACACCAAAGACACAGAACACAGTTGTAACTATAGTGATGGCACTCCATCACAAGCAGTATGGGGTTCATTGGCTCAAGGGCACTTTGATCTGGTCAAGAGAAGTTAGGAATGTACCAGAGGCTCTGTGATTGCTGGCTAACTTGGACCCGACTTTATAGATATCATGACCTTTATTCAACACTTCATTCAGGTATTATACACGTGTCGAGACAAGGCATAGACAAAGACAAAACGTCCCATGTTTCCAACCACACTAATTGAATTCAAATATATTCTATTCACGTTTTTATTTATATAGTGCTATAACAATGCATATGTCTCAGTGCGTTTTAACACACCTGATGTGTCAGAATAATGAGCAATGAAATAGGTGATAAATAAAATGTAATGTTATTGAGGATGATATTGAGAATTTTGCACTTGTGACTCAGTCTGTGTAGATGTTGCTGATTCCCCACCAACATAGTTTCTCTTGCTTTACAGGCCTGACAGTGAGTGCTACAATTAGGATAAATGAGAAAGCAACAAAAAGTTGATTCATGCACAGCACTGATTTTTTTTTTTTTTCAAAATGGTGATTTGTTCAGTCAAATGATTTTTTTAATGATGTTCACACCCTGGTGTTGGTCTACAGTACGGTGTGATTGTGATGCTATTGGACTCTTCCACAAAAGACCTAATCAACTGGATTTTTTGTTCATAGCCTGCTGAGTGCCGGGAAGCCTTGAGTTGGCCTTGGTGTCAAGATATCAAAAGCAAAAACGCCTTCATGACATGGAATTTTCAGCTAAATGTGTGCTTTTACCAACTGAAAGTCTCTATTCATGTTGTGTTTTTGGTAAGCATATGTCAACTGCACGCACACGCACACGCACACGCACATACACACACACACACGCACGCACACACACACACACACACATACGCACACACACAGCTTCCACCAAAGAGCAGTAATGTCAGTGCTAAACAGTGGAGAGCTAAATGTGTTAATTGCAAGAACCTTGCAATTAGAAGTGGCCTTCACTGTTTCACATCAAACAAGGATAAAGTTAAATGGCCAGGCCATTGCCGAGGGTTTTTGGATTGTTCAGGGCTTTCTTATTAAAAATTTAACTGTGAATGTGATTCAAATTGATCCTAAGATTACAAATTACTTAAATGTGACTGCATAAATATTTGTATACTTGTTTACTGTCTCAGAAAAACGGGTATCAGTGATGATACACACATTACACATTACACAATTAACTACATTAAAAAATAGACTGAGTGATGTATTTTATCTTGTGTTTTTACATGCACTGTAATGTACTTAGATTTAAGCTGTGCTGTACATTTGCAACCAAATAAAAGTTAGGAAAATCAAGTATTCATTAACGGAATACCTGCATTGTTGTGTCCAAGGTTTCTCCATTGAGAAGGAATGTAACAGTGGACTATTGGGTATTTCTCACACAGCTGCTGGTTTACTTGCTGAGATGTGAAATGTTAACCATAAGAAGTAGTCACTTTCTGATGCTTGTGATTCATAGCTAATGTACTGTGAACAGGGCAACACAAAAGCATCATGTTTACACAAGCATGTCTGAAGCTGTCTCTGATTGAAATTACTCAACTGCATCTGCCATGAAGTCAGTATGTAACATTGGTCTATGCATCTGTCTGTCTTCTGTACAGTTGCAATGTAACATCTTTATGTACTACTTTTCATGCATATGCACATGGAGTGTATACCAACTCGCTCCATCATGACATCATACCATGTGAAAGTTTGTCTTTTCTCCTTCCTCTTTCAATCACACATGCGCTACCCCCCACCCCCTCGAGGAAATGAGCCCTGTTGACTTAGACACGAGGTATAAAGGTGTGGATGAGAACTGTCACCAACTGATTTGATTTGCATATGCCTGTCGCCCCTCCGCAACACCGGAGAGAGCACAAATGCCCCCCCCCCCCCCCCCCCCCCCCCCCCCAAACAACCCTCCCACCCCTCCACCCCAGTTCCCATAGCTCATTATTACCCCAGTCTACCCCCTCTCCCATGCATCACCTCTATAGACAATTCATTTGCAGCTGAGAAGCCTTTCTTTTTGTCAAAAGTTGTTAGCACTACTGCCCACGGGATTACAACCGCCAGGCTATTATTAATCTTGTTTGTTCCATCTCTCCCTCTCTCTTTTTTCCGGCCCCCTATTCCCAGTAGTATCAGCTATCCGCGGGCCTGCGTAATCAATGATGTGTCTAAATGCAGATTGTGATTGCAGTCTGCGCAGGGCCCTCTCTCCTCTCCTCTCCTCTCCTCTCCTCTCCTCTCCTCTCCTCTCCTCTCCTCTCCCTCTCTCCCTTGCCTGGTGCCGTAATGGAGGCTGTGCATAATTTGGGCAGAAGATGATTCACATTGATTTTCATTCCCAGTGTTTGTTATTTAAAGGTACTGTGATCGGTGGGTAGTGGAGTCAGAGGGGATGGTGTAGTTGTGCGCCGCCACTTAAAACAGCTGAATTAAACAGCCTGAAATTAGTCCCCCCTTCAGTGTTACAGGGAACAGCGAACTGAACCAGTGAAATCTGTGGGTATGTTTTAACTCTGGTGGAAAATGCATGCCTAGCAAAATAAGCCTAGTTTTTTTTTTTTTTTTTTTTGGAGAAAGGGATTCGCATTTTTAAGAAAATCAAGAATAGCTTTTTCTTCTTTTTCTTTTTAATAATTTATTTTGCTCACGTGTGACATTGTGTTCAGAGGCTTAGGCTAGGCTCTAATGCATTCAAGTATCAGTTTTATGTTTTCTTTTTTTTTTTCATTTGCTTTCTCCCCGTACCTTTGATGTCAAAAAGCCTGTAGGTCTCCACTATAGGTAGGGCCCTGTGTATTTGTCCTTTTGTATTGCTGACCAACAACAATAGCAGCTACAGCAAACCCTTTCTGTCGAAGGCCCTTCTCATTTTTTACCTGGTCTCTCTGCTCATTGCAGACACATGCCATTCCAAAAAAAAAACATAATGAGGAATTCAGAAGATGCTCTTGTTCGTACTCCCATGTTCCTGTATTTGCTTCTGGGGCTGCTTCTTATGTGGGATGATGGTGGTGCAACATTCTGTTTTGAATAACACATCAGGACCCATCACTGGATCATTTGCTCTCAATTAGTCTTTCGTTTTATTTTCAAATTAACATTTAATTCAAGCAAATAGATTATATGACAGTTCATGTTTGTTGCTTTTGAAGCAGTAATGTAGTCTGACACTAACAGTGCAGCACATACTTTATGATGGTACATCAAGGTGGAGCCCCACCCCTCCATTTTTTTTTTAAATTAAAAGTGTAAAGGTGGCCCAGTAAGGACGTTCATGAGATGTTTTTCTCTGCGACATTTAATGTTTGTCTTATAATTACACATAAATAATAGAAGATGTAACACTGTTTGAAAATACAATCTGCTGAAATATATATGAAATGTACTATTAAATGTTTAAATACATATTATTTTTTTCTGTTCAATTAGTTCAATTAGTTCTCTCAAATAAGTCACTTTAAGTTGTCTTAAATGTGTGTAAAACCGCTGTGCAGTGGGATATATAGCAGCGTCTTTGACTCAAACGGCACATATATCGTAAGTTGGTTTTACTTCCAAAGAACAAAAAAGCCTTACAGTCTGTAAAGTAACTTGTGCAATCCCATAGGCGTTCTGCAGAATGAAATACACAGAGAAACAAAATCCCCCCCACCGCCCCCTCAGGATGAGTGAGGTTTCTGAAGTGTATATTTCAGCATTTCCTTGGATGAGTGCGCCCAGCTCTGCGGAAGTTATATGGCGTCAACCTGGTGTGTGTTGTTTCTTTTCCGCAAGCAGCAGCCACTGCTTGTTACTTTCCCATGCCTCTTTCCCCTGGCAACACACTGACCAGTTCTGTGAGATTGGAGCCGTTGTGCCGTTCGGTTGTGACCATGGGCGGATAAAGGAGTATTCAGCTTGAGTTTCACTTAACATCAGTATCACTGGGCTTAGTTGAGCACAGAGGGCACTCATTTAGTCCACACAACAGCCTGTTTTCCAGCATCAATCAGAGCTTCGGTTTGCCGAGGACAGCCAGTCAATAAAGACAAAGGGATCAGGTTGTACACCACTGACAGTTATTTCACAGTGGCTCACTTTATTAAAGGCAAAGATTGAGTTGATGAAGGCTTTGATGCCAAACCATGTTATTTATGCCTAGATACACAACGACAACGAGTGAACACAATGTTCAGCTCACTGCAGGCCTCACACGTACACACATACAGATTTCAAGTGCCCGTTTCTTGGAGTTTTTTTTTTTTTTTTCAAAGCACATATTCTGCCCTTGTGCAATCACTGCCCTGCATTAAAGTACATCCATCATACGGTTTCCCATCAATCACAAACTCACAGCAGGAGAAGCAGTCTGAGGCTGACTGAAGTACATTAGGCTGAAACGATGGAAACTGCCCTCTCTGCATAACGGCCTCGTGGAAAACAGCACTTGTTTGTAACAATATAATACAATACCTCACTATTCCATTTATATATGCTTTTTTCCTAATGGCAGAGATGTATTTTCATCTAACGCATGAAGTAAACATGTTTGAGAGCTTGTAGAGTAGAGCAGGGGCATTTGCAAATGGTGTGAAAGGACTAATGGCTTGTGACCCTGTAACCTCCACTAAGGTTAGGTAACCATGCAACAACCCTTTCCAAAGCACATCCATAAGATGTTTTTTACGTTTATTTTCATCTCTGATGAGACCAGCCCAGGATGTCTCTTCCAATCTGATTGATCAAACAAATATTGTTTAAGCAGGGGGTGGGGGGTGGTGGTGGCAGGGGTGACCTTCAAATGCCCTATTGACAATATCTGTCAACTTTCCCAAATGAGGAAAAGACCATTGCGCATCCATGCCTGTCTGTCTGCCTGCCTGCCTGCCCACCCGCCCGCCCTTCAATCTGTCTTCTCCTGCTTTAGGACAACAGCATGTGGTCATCCCTTTCATCAGTGGCAATGAGTGACCTTCAGGGGATGTGATGTGTGCCGACCGAGCACGCTCTCTCTAAGATGGCGGAGGATGCCTGTTGTGGATCGTCCTGATTAAGGAGAAAAAAAAAATATATCTATTCAGATATGATCACTTATCTGGCTTCCATGGCAACGTCTGCAGTCGGTCACATAATCATGCATGAAATAGGCTTAACATGCTAATGTATCGCTCTTTTTGGCATTTGTTTGCATAAGATAGTGCTTTTGTTAACCAGGATCACTCTAAACTAAAGGCTTACAACCTGGCACACACAAAAAATTATTTAACATAATCATGCTTTTATAAATACATTTTATTCAGGGCAAGTGTTATCTTTGTTCACTTTCGAGAGAAAAAAAGACAAAGAATACACAGCGGATATTTTGCATATTTTCGAAGATGTTTTTCTAAGGGATCAGATAACATCTTTTCATTACATTTCTTTTGCCAAAGTCTGAATGACACTATATTCCTTCAGCAATTTACCAGTCTTTACAAAAATTAGTTGGCATGAAACAATGCAAAACTAAACAGAGGCTTGTGTAATATCCTTAGCATTAAAGTTAGGAGATTCATTGAGTACTTTTCTATGAATTGCAGAGCATAAATGAGACACTTAGATTCACTCCAAAGAATGCTGGGTACAGGATTTTCATCCAAAACTACACCTACGCATAAGACAGTTAGCAAAATGTGATTAAGATAACTCCAGGTAACTCAGACCTGTGGTATTTCTGGCTTTGTAAAAGTATGATTAATGCTTTTTCCCGATGGCACCATTATGTTTTGTATAATCAGCACATTGTGAATTAAGTGTTTCACCGCAGAACCCCCAAGAACGACCACACAAAAGACACACCGCGCTCCATTCTCTGAGGTGAATAAATAACCTCCTTACACAGCCCATATATCAGAACACAGTCACACTCGTTTGTTATGTACCATTTTTTCCCGAGCACCAGAGGGCTAATAAGAGACTTTCTCGGTGTGTTATACCCAGGGCGGTCACTAACTCTCACAGAGTTCCCCCTTGAGTGTACCCTTCTCCACCACTGTCCCTGCTGCTGATGGCTGTGGTTGGTCGAAACACATGCAGCGGTCAACAGCACAGCTTCTGCCCTGAGAGTCTTGTGGGCAGTGCACTGCTGTCCCTGTCTTACCTCAGAGAGGTTCAGTAGTGCTGCAGGTCTGTGGTAGATTTCAGTACCTTGGAGAGCGACTGTCGGGTGCTGGAGGAGCCTTCTGCAGCCCATCATAGTAGTGATACTAAAGAGGTACCTTGGATTAAGTTAGTACCTTGGATAGCGCCTGATTACAGCTGGAGGGGCCATATGCGTCCCTTTATCAAAGATGGTAGATAGGCAGAGCAAGATACTTCATGGTAGCTCATGTCTATGAAAGCAAAGTGGGGATCAGTTCCAGGCTGCATAAATATGCGTGTTGTTGACGTGTTTGGTTGTAGAAGCTAGTACCACAGAGTAAAAATAAAGTCATACTATCACAACATTTTCCTTAAGTGAGCTGGAGGGTTTCTGAAATGTACATCCATTGCTCAGAAAAATTAAGGTTTTTAAATATTCTGTGAATTTCTAGGGTTCTGTCATAAACCACAATGTTACAGAGTGTGTCTCTGCACTGCATAAAGGGGATTAGTGCCAACACCTACAGTAACTGGTTAAATCCTGGTTCCTGGAAGTGGCTTGTAATGAAGGATCTTGGCCCATCTACCATCTTTGCCTTCATAACAGTAGTCCTGACGAGGCTTACCTATGGTGGGTTTCAGCACCCTGGACAGTGACTGTTGGAAGCTAGAAGGGCCATCTGCATCCCATCACTCCAGTGATATTGCAAATGTTTATCCCTATAAATAATACTCTACACGTTTGCTACAAGTGATCATTAAGGGACCTCACTGCCCACAACTCCCTGCTGATTAAGCATCAAGACCGTTGAGAATGTAATGCCAGTTTATTAATGGTTTAACGACTTGCATTTACAATAGCTCTTCTTCTCTCCTCCTATGCCTAAATGAGCTTAACCATCTCCATACCTGTTTTAATGACCCACTATACATCAAAGAGCACAGTGCCTGGAAGTGTGTGTGTGTGTGTGTGGGTGTGTGTGTGTGTGTGTGTGTGTGTGTGTGCTGTTTGCATGTGTGTGTGTGTGGTGTTTGCTTATTTGTAAAGATCATTCGCCAAGGTTTACCCCCATCTTATCTAATCTGCTTACAGGGATTATGTTACTGAAGTGTTTTTGATTAGTGCTCACAATCACATTTGAAAAAGGGCAGAGAGCTGTAATGATATGGCTGCGGTGAGTTGAACTGGCGTCAGACTGTGAAATCACCAAATGCTGTAATTAGAATGCGAGCAACCACACCAGTGTGCCATGATCCCTTACCACTGGCCCCAGGCAATTGGAACATGTGTCAAAACATGCTATAGATTTCTGTTTAGGAAGTACAAAAAAAAGACATACCACTCTTAAAAGACGTGAAACATTTTTTTATTGGCCAGTGGGCTCAACTACAAATGCTGAAAGTCCAGTTAACAGGTTATCTGGGTAATGTACATACAATTGTGTGACTGTATTTTAACACTGGAAAAGAACAAATCAAACTCACTCACTGTTGATAATGAAGATGATAAATGTTAAATTTGGTGTTCTAAATTATAAGTAAGTTAAGGTGAGCATTGATTGGTAGTGTTTGTTAGTTGAAAATTATGCTTACACTATTACCATTGGTATTATTTGCACATTATTTTAGAACTAATGGATACATTTTGAAAATAGGACCATGCACAGACTGTGAGATGATGCATTCTCTTCCTTGCATCTATCTTCTCTGGTATGCATATGGATGAGAATAAGAAGCTGGGCATAAGCAGAGCCATGATAGACATCCACCAACAAAAGCAGGCTTAAGGAGATGGCTCTCCCTTGATCCAGTCAGTGGTGTGCCCATCTGTACCCATTTTCTGTGCTAGGGGCCAGCAGGAACGAGGCACCATAATGTAATGGCTGTTGTTAGTCTCTCCTGTTTACGCAGAGAGAGCTCCTCTCCATCTGCTGATCGGGTCAGACTCAAGCTGTTCATCTTTACAGATAGAGCCTCTGCACCTGGGCTCATCTAATAGGCCCCGAATTCCCTTGGCAAGCCTGACGGTGACCATATGCAGCTGGTATTTATCTAGGAAAACTCGAGTAATAAAGATTTAATTTGGTCCTGGGTACAACAGCATTCTCCACGTTCGCAAAATCTGGCAGAATCTCTTTGGCGAGGCCAACTGTGCGGTGTGAAACTTAAAAACTGTTAATGAGTGGAAACAAAATGTGAGTTAGGCCAGATGGTATAGTGGCATATATGTTTACAGAAGTCATTAACCAAATGTATGTATAAATTGTTTATGTCAGTATGTTAATTTGGACTGGCAGTGAGCCACAGAAAATTCAGTGTTTTCCCTGATTCAAAATGCAGCCACACCTATGTGTCAAACTAAGGTGCCAAACCACAGTAAACTTCTGTTTTCATTTAAGCCCCAAATAATCAGGTATGAACATGCTGGCGTTTGATGTGCCTTGACCTTAACCAAACTATTCAAAAGGTGTACTATAGGTATAATATATGCAATATTTGATTGGCTTTGACACCAAAACTGGAAGCATTTTTTTGTATTGTTGGTTGTAAATTTACACAAATTTACCCACCGAAGGAATCATGATAAAAAATAGTCAAAGTTCATGGAGAGGGCAAAAATACTGCATGTCTGAGAAAACACCATGGGTAAAATCCATAGACTGTATATAAGAGGACTGTTTAGTTTTGGCTTCATTGTTTAGCATTGTTTAGGGATATTACCACAAGGGTGAAATCACATTACTGAGATCACAAAAAGGGCAAGGAAGTAGGTCAGTTAGTATTGATGTTTCTCTCCAAAACACTCTTCCTCAATACCTCTCAGGAGAAAGTATTGCTTCTTAAAATTCTTAAAAGTCTTAACTTTGTCTTTCAGAAGGAGGTGAGGTTTTACATTAAGCTGATTTCTATCTTTACGGGGTTTTAGGAGAAACAATTTAGAACTCAGTAAGATCTGGCCTTTTTCTCATACTTCCTAAATTACATTTCTAAGAAACATTATCCAGTGAAGGCTGGTATAATTCAGTTTGACTTAAGGTCTCAAAACAGTTTTAAACGTTGTTTTAAACTCTAAAGGGGGTTTTAGGAAAAATGGATCAAATATCAATAAGATGCTATTTATTTCTGAGAGACAAAGACTGTTGTAAGACACAACAAGGCTGAGTTTATTCCGGTTCCAACTTAGTGCTTAAAGTTGATGGGTTGCTGCATCAAATAACCACATAATGCTGATTATGTTTGTCAGTGACAGGCCATTTTTGTCACTGCACAATGACTTTCACAGCATGATTAACTGCCCTCAAAAACCTATGTGCATAATTCATAAGCTTTGATATGATGAGTTACAGTGGTGGAGTCATTCATGATTCAGATAGATTAAACAAAACAGATTATGTCAAATTCATGGAAACTCTTTTTATCCTGATAGAGGTATTGCCTGAGCAATGTGTTTCATTATTACCTATAATCAGAAATTGAATTTATTTATTTTGTTTGTAAACATCCTTTCTGGTGGTACTGACCTCAGTATTCCTGAATTTGTCAGAGTAAACCCATGGACAAAGCAGACAAAACAACGCATCAATTCTCTTTTCTACCAGTGTTTCAGATAATTGTATACATTCACACACAATCAGTGTTATCATTTTAGACACACAAAACAAACAAGCAAACACGTACACAGACAACAACACAAACAAAACAACACTTGTGATTTTTAAGCCTTCCTCTGTGAAGTCTTAAATATTTCCTCAAGGGGTTGCTTCAAATATTTCTCAGTGTCACAGCAAATACACATTGATGATACAGCTGAATTCTGCTCTTCTCTTTATCCAATTTTAAATATATGTGTTATTTAAGTCTGCAGTAAAAGTGTTAATTTTTGAGTAAGTGCTGGCACTATGGTTGAATACCTCTTTTAAATGAAGAAAAATGATGTCATTTGCCATGTCAGTTCTATCACTTAATACATTTGAGGGGCATCCATCATACTTAGATAGCCTATTAGACAGTGCTCAGCATCTTTGTTTAGTCAGAATTACAGTTGCATTAAAGCCCATCAACCATTAGTTTAAATTTGTTTTCAGTTCGGCTGCTTCTGCACAACGGTAATAAAGTTGGAATTTGTTATAATTCAGTGTGGCTGCCATGGAAACTGACATTTTATAATAGTAAGTCATGGTAGGCCAAGCGCCTTTAGAAAAGATTGTTGGGGGGCTGGTGTGTGTGTGTGTGTGTGTAGGGGGGTGGGGGGCTTCTGGGGGTGTTGACATCCCTAAATGCTATTTTAAAGAGACGGCTGGTCAGCATCATGTTGTGGTCTCCTGGTGGAAAGCAGAAAGAGTTGCACATGTTAATAACGCAGCTCTGTCTTTGAAGTCAAAGATATGAAGTGCCTTTTAAGTTGTATTATTATATTGGCTATCCTTTGATGTCCACATCTAAGTTCATGAGAAGAAACATTCCTATTTATACATCTCTTTGAGCAAAAAAATAATTAAATCCTGCATGCGCGTCTACCCTTTTAACCAAAATGGATGATGCAAGAATGTGCCTATTATTTCAAAATCCCCGTGAAGCCTTGTCACAGTTCTGTTGTGATAGTATAATGTATCACACATTGGCATTCGAATATAAAATGTACTCAGGCACTTAAGAGATAAAAAACTGCAAATGATTTTTGCACAAACCCTCACAGACAGTCCAAACACTCATATATAAACTCTATACACACTCAGTTGATGCTCCAAGTAGACTGGCTTGTTTTTGTGAACATCTTTCATCATCTTTTTGTTAAGTAACTTAATACACATAAATAACATAAAATGCCATCACTTGTGTGTAAGTTGTGCGTATCAATTGTGTATCAGCTGCATACTGTTTATGTATGGTATGCAGTACAAGTGGTACAGTATACCATGTATTTTGATGTGTATCAATGTACAGTATAATGTACAAGTTTTGTCTGGGTTTTTACTAAAATGGAGATATTCAGAGTGGAGTGTATGCTAAAATAACATTTGCTGGAATAATTTAGCTGGTGGAAGTGTTAAAAGCATGGCACTGATGTATGAATCTAATGGAAAAAAAAGAAAGCTGCTCAATATCATCTTCACATTTAAAAGAAAGAAACAGACGGAAGAAAAGATGTGCAGGTGTGAACCACTGAGAACGCCATGCTTGAGAGAGAGAGAGACATTTAGTTTGATGTTGTCCAGGAAATCAATGTGTCTTTTTTACACGCTGCTGTGTTACACTCAATAACATCTCAATGACAGCTTAGTTACTTTACCCATGGTGCACCTCTCTCTTCCTGACAGACACTCTTCCCCAAAGAGAATAATCAGGAACACTCTGCAGTATCTCCTGGAAAAAAGAAGCAATAAGGTATAAACGTCCTTTTTGGCCTTTAAAATCTAAATGCCTTCTCCTGTTGCAAGTTAGTAATACTGGCAAAGAGCACTTGAACTAATGTGTGATAAAAGAGAGAGAGAGATTAAATAGCTCTATTTTATCGCTTTGGTAAGAAATATCCCTACAGAGGGAACAGTGTCAATAGCCCTGGTGCAGGTATCAAAGTTACGTGGCCTAGACCTCGTCACCATGACGAGCGTTTATGTGACAGTGTGACAACACAATGCTTTCATTGCCTCAGTGCTTCTGTAAATTTCCCAGTAGTATAAGAAACCTCTTTGATGCTTTTGAAATGAATTTAATAAGTCCACTCACTACAGCCATTGGCCACTGGTGGGATTAGAAAATGGACAAAGTTGCACGAGCTGAAAGCTGTTTTTTTTTTTTTTTGCTCCCTCTGTTCCACATTCAGGATCGGGGTGGGTAGGCTCATTGAACAGAAGGAGGAGGCAGTGCTGAAGAGTAGGCAGTGATGAAGATGAGGCAATGTGTGCTGTGCTCTGTTAACTGGCCTATGAAAGGCACTTAATGTAATGACAATTTTGCCGGTGATAGTATAAGGAATCTGGATAGACTGTACTGTATGTACACAATTATGTTACAACAGGTCTTTCAAGCCCTCCACTCTGGCCTAAGGAGTACAAAGAGAAGCTTCTCTGTGTGTTAAGTGAGTCGCTTTAGATGGAGACCATGATTGATCTTCTTTTGAGGATCCAGCTACTGATTTTCTAGTTATTATCCCTCTGTTTAATGTTGTCCTCTCAAATAAATACAAATGAGTGCAGACGGAGCCAGGGATGCCTGTGATCTTCCAAGCACCCATTATTTAACTGTAAAATGAGAGATGCTACTGTACAGGGCCCCCGTATTCACCATGAGTTCACCATGACCCAAATAGCTAATTGTTGCATAACTCTCTTGGGAAGAGTGAGGGGGCGGTGGCACAAGTCGGACGAACAAAGTCCCTCCATTTTACGGCTGTAATTTCTTTTTTTTCCCATAACTGCTTACAGTAAGGGGTTGCCTTGATGAACAGCTTCGGCCCTCTGGCCTCCACATGTGCATGAAAGATGTCTGAGTGTGGGGAAAAGTGTGTGTATTCTGACATGTTTAGTTTCTCATCCTGGCTTCCCCTAATTAAAACGAGTCAACCTCTCAATATCGTAAGGGTAAGCAAAACACCCAATTAAAGAGTGCTCATAAATCATGTTGGACATGCTGCATCAGCGCGTTACCTTCAGTAAAGGCTTTAGTGTCTGAAATTAGATTAGGGCTTGGTATCTTGAGTGAAAGGACATCTGAGATTAGATATGGGCTGAGAGAGAACAGTCTATCTTAGAAGAAGCTAACTCACATCCTTAACCAGTAAGTTGGAGACACAACGACCCTCAAAGTGCGTTCATGTAGTGGTACTGGTCTCTCTAGAGGATAGCTGACAGCTGATTCAAATGATCAACGCACACACTTATGTAAAGGTCAAGTGTAACGCAAAGCTTTATTTTTTTCGGAGGGGGTGGGGGGGTCACATTTATGATTTTATTTCAGGGGTATTTCTGTTTCTCATGGTTGTACTACAGAGGGCACTGACATTATGCTGTGTCCTTGAAGATAAGCTGTCTCTATCTTCTGCTCTCATAGAGACAAACAGACTGGCTAACAGTGTACACAAAATACTCTGAAACACACATTTACAATACAAAAAGAGAAAATATCCAGTGCCCAGCAAGGATATCACAGCAAAGTGTTTGTAACCAAAGTCCAAAAATGCTGTGGCTGTAAAGAGCATAGAAGAGTTTTTCTATTAAATTATTTAAATAAAAGAGCCTTTAAAATATAATCTGACACCATTTTGAAAACGTACATGTTCTGCCAAACATTTCCAAAACATTTAAGAGGATGTTTTGCTGCCTAGGAAACCTGACAAAGACATGCAAATTGCTAATTGTTTTCGAAGCTGGCTTGTGAAGGCCAACTTTTTCTCATCGGTATTAAGGAATGAGTCTTCTGCTGGCAAACACCACAAAAAACTGTTGATTAGGCCCCACTGTTTGACTGCTGAAAGCAAAAAGGAAGCTTATCATAATTTTTTTCAGACAATTATGCTTGGTTTTTAAACAGAGCAGGTTGATGTAGTTCATCCAAACGCGTCCAAAGTGTCAATGAACAAAGATATGCTGACAGGTCCTCCTGTTTGGAGACCAGCTTTGAAGGCCTCACCAGTGGACATCAAAACTACACCAGTCCAATTTTAATTTTGCACAAAACCAGAATGGCTGATCAAAGCACATAAACCAATGAAAAATACATAAATGACACACACTCCAAGAGGTGTGGGAGTGTTGCAATACTTGACAAGTGTGTGTGATTGTGAGGTGTTAAAATCTGTTTGATATCTCATTGTTATATGTTGAAATTTTTTTTCATAGAGTACCCTACTTTTATACATTTCACAAGATCCTCTGAACTGTTGCCTAAGGACACCTCTTATCAGAGACTTGCTCAACGCAATCAAATATTTTAATTTAGTACCATCTATTTCAGATCCTATTTAAGTTGTGTGTGTGTGTGTGTGTGTGTGTGTGTGTGTGTGTGTGTGTGTGTCTTTTGTTTGATCAGTTTCATTTTGCAGAACTTTTAGCCATGTGTCCTTCATTGGTAAACAACTGTCAAGCGTCCATGACCTAGTTGTCCTTTTAAAATCAACCTGTACCTCATTATGACCCAATGCCATCATACCTGGGAGTGCGGACACAAACCTCATTGTTAGCCCTGGTTTAATGACAGTACACTCACAGAATATATGGAGTAGGGCTGAACACAAATTAGAAGTGCATAGATTGTAAGTGTCTCATGAAATCGTGACTTCTGTGCCACCAGAATGCTATCAAAAACCTGTTACTGTAAATGAGGGGGAATACACATAGTGGGTTGTACCTGGGTGATATTCTGCCACGTCGAGTCAAGTCATTTTATTTATATAGCACATTTTAAAAAACAACAAAGTTACCCCAAAGTGCTATACAATACAAACATGAAAATAAAATGGCAAGAACCATAAAACAAAGACCATAAAATATGTTAAAATACTGACAAGGCAAAAAAAGTTAGATTAACAAATAAAAACATGGACTAAACAGCATCAAATAAAAACCTTAGACTAAGATTAAAAAAAAAAAAAAGATTTAGATTCAAAAATTAGATGTAAAACAATCAATGGTAGGGGAGGATCTGACTAAACGGCAGACTGTTCCAGAGCTTAGGGGCAGCAATAGAGAATGCTCTGTCCCCTTTAGTTTTGCCCAACCTGCAGAAAGTCATTTTCAGGGAGGTCAACAACGCACCACCCAGCACGAAGGAAATAAAAACTGAAACTAATGGCAGAGACAGAGGTCATCTTTTGCGTCTGCAAAAATACTACATGGGACTGTTACTCACTCACTCCGCCTGTCACTTTCTGCATCTGTCACTTGCCCTAATTAGCTACAGAAATTTGTGCGAGTTGCAGGAGATGTTGTATTACTTGTGGGCGTCCTGGAGTTGCTTTTCAAATTCAAGAGGTCGTGGGACACTTGGAATGTCTGGTTTTTGAGGTGTGAACGGGCCACTGAAAGAAGTAATTGAGACGAGGACCTAAGTGACCTGGGAGAAAGGGGCTTTGTCACAAAGACAACAAAATCATAGAGTACTATTCACTTTCAACTTTCTTAACTCTCCTGCTTATTGTGTAACTTCAATGGGCTCCAGCAATGGTTTTACTTTAGGTCATATATCTGGGAATACTGATGGGGTGAATATTGGCTTCAGCTGTTTTTGGTTGTCATAACATAATTTCTTTTTTACGTTGAATAATTTTTAGGACCTGGTGTGTCACATGGAACAACATGTCCCACAGATGTTTTTTCCCACCACCTATTGAATGAAATGCCTCATGTTAAGGTCATAGATGTCTTCATTATGAAAAAGCAAGTAATTTGTCTCAAGAGTTGCACCAGCATTTATGAATTACTTAGGAACCTTGGAAACGTAGGTCTATTATTTCCAACTATTATTTCCAACTTTCCCCTTTTATCTAAAACACTTGCAAAGTTTTAAATCAATCACAAGACTATCTCACAGCAAACGGGATCCTTTCTGTACCAAACTAGGTCCTATGCACCCCACAGCACTGAGTGCACTTATTAAAAGTTTAAAATGATCTGCTGCCAACTGCTGCCTGTTCAGTTTAGTCCTTATGACCCTAACAGCTGTCTTTGTCACACTGTTGCTTAGAGTAAAAAATGTTTGAGGGTAAAAATCACTTGAGTGATTTGAGTCTACATTAGTTCATTGCACCTTTGGGGTCAGAACTGAAGATGTTCTGCCAAGTGTTACCCTTGTTGAGGAACTGATGTGGAGTTCCTCAGGGTCTGATGTTAGGTCTTTTTCTATTCTAACATTATTTATTGCTCCTTAGAACAACAGGTTTTGAAGGAAGCCAAGATTCCCATTATGCAGATGGTACTCAGATGTATGCCCCACGAAAGTATGAACATGGCAGCCCTCATCCTCTTTTTGACTGCTTTAGGGATATTAAACAATATATGAAAAACTAATCAAGACAATATGGAAGTAATTTCCCCAGTGCATATATTGCCATTGTTCTTGGTCTTATAAAACATAACCAAATGCCTGTTTTAAAGAAACTGAAAATGTCCTTTGGTTTAAAGTTATAGTTTATCAGATAAAATAAATATGGTCATTAATGCTACATTTTATGAACTGAGAATGATGGCAAAAATATTTGGATAGGGGGTCCACACTTCTACACCTTCCAAACTGATGTAATGCATTATTTTCAGACATTATCCAGGTATTCCTTCGTGAATTTTAACGTTGTCTAAAATCCCGCAACTAGACCTTTACAGTAACAATGACCAAGAAGACTGATCATATTCCATTTATTTTAGGCACTCTACATTACATTGCCTCCCAGTAAAGTACAGGATTGATTTTCAGATTGTATTATTTAATTTTAAGGCTGTGAATAGTCTAGCTCCAGCATGTATTTCAAATTTATTGACCCCTTGTGCCCTGCCAAGGGCCTTGGTCTAATTTAAAATCTAAAGGTGATTGTGCTTTTACTGCTGTTCGTCCTAGGGTATGAAATAGTCTCCCATTAGATATCTGCTGCTGGCTTAGTGACTTTTAAAGCTAAAGTGAAGACACAATTTTACACACTTGAACTCCCTGGATTTTAAATTGGCTTTTGGTGCTTTCAGGTCAGTCATGGCTGCAGTTAATATGCATGTGCGTGTGTGCGTGCGTGCGTGTGTTTCTGTGTGTGTCTGTGTTATATTATTGTTGTTATTGTTGTTGCATTTTTAGAAAATGTATTTCTATGCCAGTTATCAGTCTTCTGTGTTTGGGAAGAGAAAGTGCACCTATGGCTATCACTTTGTGCCTGAAAGTCTGTTAGCTCCCATGGCTTTCAAAGCTTCAGCTGATTGTGACTTGTCACAAAATGCCTGTGATCACCGGCAAACGGTACAATTTTCCACCTGGACATTTGAACAGAGGGAGGGCATCCTGCTGCCTCTTTCAAAGTCACCTGACCCTTTTTGACAATTCTGCCCAGTGTCCATCACAACACTGGCCTCATGCAGAAGAACCATCACCATCACCACCAGCCTTTTCCTTTTTTCTTTGTGCATTTGAAATGACATTTTGCCATGTTATTTGTTGTGCAATTAGTAGATCTATTTTCATCCTTTGCAAATTGACAGAACTGTGCTGGATGCTGCGAATATGTATGGATGATTTTTTTTTTTTATTCAGTGTTTTTTTTTTTTCATATGCCACACGTAAATACAGCAGAAGGTTTATAACAGCATGTCATGATGACTGTAGGTGTTGAAACCTTTTTTTTAAAAACTCACACATTGTTGATTTTAAGGTTTCTTGCTCTACAGAAACCTTCTGAGTGAGACTTCTGAGTGACATGTACATCTCTGCTAATGTACTTCAGAAAACTTCAGTATTGTGCTGTAAAAAGCACAATTATTGGCTTTAGACAGTGACATGTGAGCATGCCTGTCACATTACTTTCTCAGCTCTTAAGATGCGCATGACAGATGAGGGTGAAAAAGCGAAGCTGTCTTCAGCATCTTTATAAATGGTTATGTGTCAGGGCTTGAAGGTTGTCCTTAGGTGCTTTCAAAGTTGCAAATAAAGGCAAACATTGGGAAATATTTTTAAAGAACTTTGGAGTTTGCTGCAAATGCTTGCGAACACACACACACACACTGTTGATACTGTATGTATGCTTACACTGAATGTTTTATTTACAAAACCATTCATTTGAAAAGGCCAAGGACACATTAGCCTTTATAAAATACATTTGAATCTATCTCAGTCAATCACCCCTATGACTTCCTCCCGAATGTTGTGGAAAAGCCAAGTAAAGCAAATGACCATAAATAAATAAAAAAATAAACCACTGTGAAGCCTTTGTCCAGCTGACAAATTTAAATTAGGAAAGGTAATGCAAGTGTTTATAGCACATTTAAAGTAATTAAAAAATGTAATTTTATGTGCTTTACCTAAAGCTCCACTTAACAAGCAAATAAAAACAAAGTGCTTAAAGGTAAAAAAAAAAATGGAGGGTAAATTGTAATTAAAATGATTTAAAAAACTGTTTGTTACACGAAGAAAGTAGAAAGTACATAGGGTTATTTGTTAACAAAGAATAACTTAATGTGATTAGGGTGCTGTAGAAAAATAATGACCTTCTGAACACTTTAGGAATTGTCTGTGATTACAAAAAAGTAAAAAACAAAAATAGGTTAAAATAGTTTTTTTTAGACATCTGAGGACAGTTGCATCAAACTATGCCACACAGCTTTAAATTAAATTTGTTCCTTCACAAATGAAATATCAAACCCCATCCAAACACTTTAGCTTGTTTGGTCCGTCCTATGTCTACTCCTGGGGGTGTGAGTTGCATAAACAGTGTTTCACCAAACCACATAACCCATTTTTACAAATATTCAAAACCATGTCTTTAGTTTGTGCATTTAAGGCTATAGACTATTAATCAAACTACATTTTGGTTATCAAACTTAATAATTCAATGCAAACCATCAAACTCATATTCACTGTTATATGATGGAATGTAAAAAAGACTAATAAATATTCATTTTGTGCTTACATGTTTGTCTCCATGTGGCTTATTGCTTTTCGGGCATCTTTCGTCTTCCTCACAGCAAGTAATATCAAGAGGAAAGCTTTCACCAACAAACCGATGCTTAAATCTTAACTACCAACAGAGCTGGTAGCATATAATATAAGCAACTCTTTCTTGTGCACACTCTCTGCAGGCTAAGGGCTGGACTGTTGTTGTTTTTTTTACCACCTGTAAATATTCATTGTCACTGACTGTCTGCCCCAAAGCGATCTCACTCTTCTTTGGGCATGAGGTGTTAATAGTTGTTATCGCTTTGCTACTCCAGGTGGGAACTGAACTTAGATTTAGAATGCATCATCTAGAACCAGTTTTGCATTCTAATTGAAGCCACACGAGATAAGAGCAGTCAGTGCCAATTTAAATACTGCAAACATCTCTCAAGCAAAGTGCATTTGGAAGACCGAGAGCCAACAGTTTTGGCCCAACATAAAGTGAATTGTGTTAGCATTTAATATTTTCGGAGTAACTGTGTGTTTTGTATTTCTGTCCAAAGATAAAATATGCTAACTCTAGATTTCAGAGATTGCCATGGGTGCAGCCTCGGCTTTAAATAAAACACAAAGTCAGTTTTGCCTTCCGAGTTTGACAAGACTGCATTACACTTGATTCCAAAACTACATTTCAAGTCACGGCAATCGCCCTGCCATTATATTCATAGGAGGCTGATCCTGTGTCCTAAAATGATGGTTTGGTGAAAGTGCTCCATGCGTGAAGCAATACATATGGATGAGGTCTGGGGGCCTGTCCCCACTAAGCACCAAATCAAGGATAAGTGGATCCTCTGGTGCAGATTTTTGGAGGCCAGGGTGACGGTCGGTCAGCCCAGGAATAACTCTTACTTTGCTCCAGGAATCAGTAAGCAGAGGTGAACGAACACGCGGCAGAAAATTAAAAAGTGGAATGCACCACTGCCGTCCTTGTCGTCGGAGGTGTAGCCGCAGATGAATACCTCATACCCGGAGAGCCTTGGGCTGATTTGCTAGATGAAGCACCTGTCTGAACTGTGGGCTCGTCTCTCGCACACTTTGAGGAGAGCAGGCTGCACAAGAGAGCTAATGTAAATGACCAGTATCAATATCCCATTGGCCATTGTGCTTCTTCCTGCAAACAAATACCGAGAAGGCATGCCAGATTCTGAGTCAATCAAAAAGATTATTTTAGGTGGGGGTTGGGGTGGGAGGTGGGGGGTGTGTGTGTGTGTAAGCGGAAGTGCAGGCGCTGTGTCGGAGAACTACCGAATATGCCCAAGCCATTGCATCACTTTTCTAGCCACCTCTCCCCATTTGTCAATACCAATAACCATCTCCACTTTCAAGGGCATGTAAAAAGGAGGGTCATACACCGCCGTTGAACCTAATTATGCTGATGGTTGCGGCACGCTAAAAGCTGTGGGTCGTTAGCTTCCAGAAAGGCCACTGCACTGTCCCCTTGAGTGATGTGCCACGGGCGATGAGATTGCATCTTGTGCATTTTTATCATACCAGGCACAGAATGTAAGGATACCATATGTTGAGAGAGAGAGCGAGAGAGAGAGAGAGAGAGAGAGAGAGAGAGAGAGAGAGAGAGAGGGGGGAAGAGAGACAGACACACAGTCTGCAGTGCACATCTATCATTGCTTTCCTGAAACAAATATTTCCTGCTAATGCAAACTGAGAGTTGGCTTTGCCTCCCACTTCATTTTCATTCCAGCATTCCTGAGATCAAATGCTACTTTGTTTTTGTTACCTTCTCTTGTTTGTCTTACGGTGACATTGCTATCAGTATGTTGCTGTGAAGTTGTGCTATTTGAAAGTACGCAAATAACTTTAATTGGTCTCACTGTCTTTTAAAGCCCATAGAGCCCTGCACTGCAGTGAAATGGCTGTTCCCAGTCAAGTGTTAACTGTTGGTCTGTTCATTTTCTACTTTACCTTGTTGTAAAGGGCTGCCCCACCTTCTCTCCTTGCACAGAGATAAAAGACCGTTGTTTTATTTTCTTGCTTTGGCTCTAGGAGTGAATCTGTGAGTTAACAAGATTCAAACTGGAAACTGAATACTGGCTCTCTGTATTCATATCCACTACTTTTTCCCCAGTGCTCCGAGAAATGGAGTGAGTGTCTGGTTGGCTTGTTTCCATCATGCTGGATGAAAATGGAGAAAGTAATCCTGCTATACAGCACACCAATACACCCCATATTGTCATATGGGAACTGGTGTAATCTTGCATGACTTATATGCTAAGACAACAAACTTCAATGTTCAGTGTGGTGGGCTTTTTTAGAAAAAAAAACAAAACAATATTACTAAACCATCATGGTTACATAAGGGGTTACACAATTCTCCCAGCCTTCAAAGTCTGTGTGCACTGGATTGAAAGTGGACCCTGAATTCAGGTATCAATTAATCATATCTGTGAAGAACCTTGGAAAATGAAGAAGGTAATGTGTCTGGATGTTTCATGCAGTCTTTTGATATTTTATTTGCATTCATTCTGATACATTGTCTTGAAGCCTCATAAATAAGGTATCCCTTCATAAAAGGTGGCCTGACTGGATCGCAGTGGATAAAGCGTATTTTGAGCCGAGGGCTGAGGAATGTTGCAGTGGTTGACATGCATTCCAATTGGATCTGGTTCCATAAATTCTAAGATTCCATGAATTGTGATTACCCAGAACACACCTGAGCTAGCAATAAACAGTTGCACAGTGAAAATGTCTGAGTCTCAGAGGCCTATGCTGTGACCTTTTCTGTATTGGAAATCAGCAAGTGTTGGGAGGACAAGAGAGAAGTGAAGCTGTGTGAAATTCATAGCAATGGGAAAGGTCAACCCGGAGCCATTTCAACATGGAGAGGAAACATACATCATTTTTGCAGAAACAAAAAGAAATTAAACATTGTATGTTCATAAAAAAATCTATTTTTATCCCACCACATCAAATACTATGAACACAAACACATTCTGCCATCTTGCTGTTATGGTAGAGCTTTTGTAATATACCTTAATACATACTGTACATTCATTCATACATACATACATACATACATACATACATACATACATACATACATACATACGTATGTACAGTACATATGAATGTATGCACGTACTGTATGTACTGTATGTATATGTATATCACTAAAACATCCATTCCCCTAAAATGAATGTTTGGCTTGTGCTGCATCCTACTGAAAAATTAGCACTGAACATTTTTGTACAAATGTTTTTCATTGCCATGCCATGTTTAGCACCTGGGTATATTTTAACTCACATTTGAAGAAATTACAGGCCAGTAATTTTTGCTTATGCTATTTGTGTAGAAGAAAGCACTCAGGCAAGATTGCTTGTTACAGTAACATCTCTTTACTCACAATCCGAAGGAATCAATCCCTCACCATCCAAAAACATACTGAATACTTGACACAGCTGCAGCGAGATGCCACCAAAGGGAAGGAATGAACGCTTTACTACGTCTGAGTTTTAATTTTGATACGCCACCAGGCAATCCAGACTCCTCAGATTCAAAAAATGTTTTGAAACTTGGTAAAAATCCAATTGCATTGCTGCTCATGTCTGCAGATCATTGCCAGTGTGGCTCAATGAAGCACATAAAAACAATCAGATGTTCGTTGCACACACTGCTGTGTGATGCACTGTGGGCTGGGCATGGCACAATGCATTAATATCTTAGGACAACATTGGTGATTATTCTAAATATGTCCTATGGATCAACTGGGTAAATATAGAATACACAGTCCTCTATGCAAATACATCCCTTGGCATAGATAGGTTCATCCATTCGTGAGGGCTTATAAATGTTGTTTGTAAGGTTCATTAATTTCCAATTATCAATAGTTGTGAAAAGCACATTACATTTCCCTGTTATCAAGGGATGCAGATGAATGACAAAGACACTGCCTTTTCATGTTCCTGGTTGGCCATTTAATCTCGTTTTTTTTCTGCATTTTCCAGGAATCAGTAAGGATTTCATTTGTACAGCTAGTATCTCCACAGTGTGACTTGTCCCTGCATAATTAATTGCTGCGTTTCATTTTGATTCATTACACTCTCAATCCCACAAATCATGCATCATCACTGTGGATATTCCTTCGCTCTCAATAAATGTGAAACTAACCCCCAAAAATAACTCCAGGCAATAACTTCTGTTTAACCAGGTCAGCACTCTTTCTTTTCAAAGAGGAAAAAAAAAGAAGAAGAAGAAAAAAAAGAGAGAGAAACAATTTAGCCTTTTTAGGAGTTGCAGTGCTAAGACTGTTGTCTTCATAAAGGGCCTTCATCATCACTCCCCCAGCAGCCCACAGGCTGGTTCTGCCTAATGCACTCCCCCCAAACGCACCAGAGCACATTACCCACGCCTGCTTCAGCACTTCCGCCGTCCTGAAGGGCCTGCGAGGTCTGCGGTGTTAATGAATCAAGTGATCAAGGAATCCCTTACAAAGGTACCACACTGGACCTGAAACTATTCAGTAAAGAAAAAAAAAAAACGGAATCATGTAATCACCTCTGATGGTTTTCGCATAGACTAGTGTAAACTGAGGGTGCATGCAACACAACAGCTGTTGAATATGACAACAGTGATTGGAGTGGAGGAGTGGTGTTGTGCTATTTTTGAAGTTAAAAGGAGATATACTTAAGGACATATGTTAAAAAAAAGGTCCACAGGATGTCATTTAAAAGTTAAAAGTTGCTAGGAGTTAGCAGATGCTTTAATCCAAACCAACAGGGGCACAACATTCGATAATTGATCCAGGGCCGGCCATTTACCAGATGGCGATGCCACCACTGCCCCCCTACGCCCCCTCCACCCACCCCCCATCCAGCACAAGATGTGCTTTTTAAAGACAATGACTAATCAGGAGTTGCTGCTAATATTAAGAACTGGCCGCCTCTCACAGTTATGGTGTGTGGCCTTCTGAAATATTCCATGGACTTCAGCCAGAAGAAGGGGACTCAGAGGGTCCTCATTGAGCATCACCCAGCTTGTGCCTGTAGGCTCCTGGGAATCAGAGCTGGGTACTCGAGCAAGGTTAGTGTAGGATGTTTATTTAATCTTTATTTATTTTAGTTTTAGACCACTGCAGAGCCCGTTCTCGGGGGATTACATGCCTGTCCTTGTGGGAATTCATGGAGGAGACACACAGATAAGATACACACACACAACACAGACAGACACAGCTTGCTTTACGGATAGTTGTCAATTAAGTAAAGAGCATCGCCACCCCTTTATAGCAGACACCGTCCGTAGCATCTCTGTCGATTTAGCATCAATTTCCCCCCCATCACCCCCCACCCGCCGGGCCGGTCACTGGGATCCATGCCCCTACTCCTGCGGGGCCGGTCACTGGGATCCATGCCCCTACTCCTGCGTGTTGGTAAATGATGTATCGTCGGCTAATCAAACATTCAGTAGAGCAGTTATGCTGACTGCCTCCCCGTCCCTTATTCCCTGGGCGAGGACATGATCGTTTGACTGGCTCGCAGGCATCTTGCAGTCCCGGCACAGAGCTCATGTGAATTCAAGCCACACTGCCTCTCTCTAGTTTAATTACCCAGTAGTGGCCACATCCCCGCTGGAGAGAGCCAGGGCCCCCAGTCTGTCCCCCGTCGCTCTCATAATTAAAATGTTTCAAAAGTGCTCCTTTTTTTCTAAAAAAAAAAAAAAAAATCTTGACTGCTCCGCCAGTCTCTTGTGTCTACACAGCACCAGCACCCTGCAACGGATGGGTGCACTTTGAAGGGTAATATTTACATCGTGGTGCCCTTGAATGGGGTACCTTCAAATACAGTAAGGCTGAAATCTACCTTAGCACCACAAACCTGTACAGAAGCCCCTTGAGTCTTGACCAATTCATGCAATGTACACAAGTCTCCTCACAGCTCTACTAGACAGTAAGTTTGTCAAAAATGTAAGAGTTTTAAAAACCTATCCGTGATTGACCAATGACACTTGTGGAGTTCAATGTAAGATGGCTACAAAGCTTCAGCAGATGACTCAATAGCTAGCTGCCAAAAATGTCAAGATTTTAAATGTGGTCTTGTCTTAGTATTTTTCAGATGAAAGTGGAACACCTGGATTTGTGCCAGGTATGGCTTTTCTATGTAATCCAGAAAGCACCCACATCCACACCCCCATGATTTTTTGAGTCATTTTGGCTGTGTGTTTTCCAGTTCAGCTCATTCATTCTAGTGTCTTTGGCAACTTACAGGAAATCTTTGCACATGTTTTTTCAACCTGTACCCAGTCCCCAATCATTAGGGATCCAAATGTTTATTGTAAAACAAGAATGATGGGAAATTGGCCCAGCATTAAGATACAACTCTCCCCATGCTTTTATGGGGAAAGCATCTACGTCACAGTAAATTGCTTGTTTTTGCCACTGCCACACTGTTATGTTATATAAAGTCTCTGACAGGGAAACATTCCCTACAGAGATAGACCTGTGTCTCTTTACACCGGCAGCAGACAAAAGAAAATGACTGTTTCTACAAAGAGGTGCTGCGTAATAGACCAGAATAAGAGAGAGCTAAATCACTGACTGTAGAAACAGTCACCTTTTACAGTTTCTTTACAGGCACTGAGGTACATAGATATAGATGTATTTCTATAGGGATCTTGGCGACCTTGCCAGCTACTTATAATAGCATTTATAAGCCTGTTGGTGGCAAAATGGAACAGTCTACTGTGACGTGGGAGTTTTGTGGTTACCGGTTATAGCATTCTGGATCTGTTTTCATAGTTTTTGTGCCTGATGAAAATATAAAGCTAAAAGGAAAATCAAGTATGATCCAGGTTAAAAATACCAGTATCAACTTTAAAAGCTACACCTAAAGCACACCTATATGCACAGCATAACTGAAATGCAGTGCCACACAGCACGCATAGGACGGCATTTAATACATGAACAGGTAACTTTTAAGTCTTCTGGAGAATGTGCACACTAACATCTCAGCAACAAAAAAATGACTCTGGCTGAAGGTCAAAGTGCCGCAAACCTGCAGAACAGTAAAACGTTTTTACAAAAGTTTAAGTATTCAGATTCTCCATTCTTTCTTCAGTTGCTTTCTTGACTCCAAGGTCCTCAAAACAGATAAGCGTTTTTTTTTTACTTTAATGTTTTTATTCTTCTAAAGCAGTGGTTCTTAACCTGGGTTCGATCGAACCCTAGGGGTTCGGTGAGTCGGTCTCAGGGGTTCGGTGGAGCCTCCGCCGCATGTTAATGCACGGTTCATTTTGTGCACCAGTAAAAAAATCATATTTTATTTTTTACTAAAGAAAGGTTCGGTGAATGAGCATATGAAACTGGTGGGGTTCGGTACCTCCAACAAGGTTAAGAACCACTGTTCTAAAGATTGCTAATGACTAAATGAGTCACTCAACCAAGTAGCGTGGTGCATTACTATTCCTTTCAGAGTACTTATCTTCTAGTGCATGCTGCTTTTTGGTCCCACCTGCTCCTTACCAAAAACACAGCATACTCAGGTGTCAGCCCATGAACATTTTCTTAGCTTGTGCATATTTTACAATTAGTATCTGCCCGTGACGTGGAATGACTCTGATGCAAGTCTGCTGATTATTCTGACACTTAACTCTAGGGATGTGAGATATTACCTGAATATTAATGAAAACACCACACTGTTCTGACACCTGCTTCTTTGTCAAAATGTTACGTTATTTTTTTTTTTGTCATTGTTGTGGCTGCTGGGACTCTCAGATATGTCTGATGAGTTGTATAATCAAAACAATTTACATGTAATCAGCAGGCCGTGTTAGTTTTATTTACACAAATAAAGGTAGCTCACTCTATTCAGGGCTGAAACATATCTAAATGAATGTCTTTCAACATTATTAATACATGTTTTCACTATTTTCAATGAATTTTTCAATCAAATAAATAATTCAATAACACGAGCTCTTAAAAGTCACCTTGAGAACTGAAGACAATCAAAGGTAAAACTTACAGAACCTATTAACTGAGATTTTCTTGGAAAATAAGTTTCAGTGGGTTTGTCCTCACTGCTATGGACACTGTTTCACATGTATATTAGGGATGTACTGTGTTTTTCATCATAAATGGAGGTGGAGGGGGATCTTCGTGTCTTTTCAGTGTATTTTTTGTATCTATGCTTGTAAAAACCACCATGTTACAAACCACGGAAATGCATGTATTAAGAGACCCTTCCATCTCTTTTATTTAGAGAAGAATAAATCAAGTCTATCACTGAGTTTAATCAGTAGCTAGGCAGAGTGAGATGATAGCGCTGTAGGCTCAGATCACACCACCCCCTACCAAAGCCATATAAAAGAGTGCATTTGAAAGCGCTAGTCACCTCATTCTCATAACTCATCATGGCAGCCTACTTAATATGATAACCTTGACAACTTCAAACATCTCAAAGAGCCTTTATTTAAAAGAAGAGGGAAAAACATGAATCCATCAGCATACCCATTGTCTTTTGTCATTCAATGGAAAATACTTATAAAGTGCGGAAATAGCCTAATGTTGAAAAAAAAAACTGCCAAGATTTGCCAGACACTTTTTATAAGTGTTTCTTTAATCATGCTTTAAAACTTTTCCATTACACAGAACTTGAAGAGAAAATTGGTTTGGAAATCTTACCATCTCACAGACTAATGAGAACCTGTGGACATGAATATTAGACTCTTCCTGCTGCATTACCACTGCATTTTTACACCATGTGATCTGATAACCCATCTCGCTTGCTGTTTACTGATTTCAGTTCAGTGCCTCAGTGGTTTCAGTTCAAATCATATTGTTCTGGTCTAAATGTGATGTTGTTATCAAAATAATTAATTGAAATGATTTATACAAGTTCTGGCACCTTTTTATGTTACAGAAAGAAGTTACTGAAAGTTCATATTTTAGACATTATAACCCAATTCGTGTAATAAATGTATAATGGAGTCAAATCAGATCTTTAGCACATTTTTATGTCCAAGCCAACTTAAAGTGCTTTACCTAGACACTGAATGACATACAATACAGCAAAAGAACATCCTAGTGAGTTATATTAGGTTTTTAGGCTACCTAGATGTGTATGAGAATGATAGCAACCTCTCATGGATGGAACATGAACATCAGTGTCTTGAATACACTCAGTGGATAGACCAGGGGTGGATCTGAAATGTTCACTTATTCACTATATAGTGTAGGGGAGAGCCGTGACGAATGAAACACTTTTTACTTAACGGTTATTTTCAAAGACAGTGAAGCAAATTAGATTTATTTTGCCATATGATCATCAACATACAAGTGTATTCTATTAGTTACTGGTGTAATTTAACACATCCGATAAGAAATCACGTTCATTTTTAACTTTGAACGCAAGGTGTCGTTTGTTACAATCGTCCCTCATTGTCGGCGCGAATGAAACACGCAATGATTTTTGATCACAAAAAAACTACCAGTAGGTAATATTTTACTTTCCGATGTCAAAAACAGTCTGGCGGAGATAACGTTTGAACGCAGTAACGTCACGGCACGAGATTTCACAGGGTTGTGAAGTCTTGCATGCTGAATGTGCTGAGGACATGTGATGTTTCAGATGCGTATTGTTTTTGAGAAAATAGCTGTGTTTCTTACGTCCCGTGTTTCATTCGTCACGGCTCTCCCCTACTATTAAATGACATGAATCAGCTAATGCCACTGCCACACTATATGGAGCCCTACACAGTGAAAGACAAGGCATGTTGGAAAGAGCCCAGACTTCTTGTGTCAGTCGATGGGGGGGTGACAGAAGAACATTAGGAAGTCAGAAATAGTCTGTTAATGAATTATAAAGCAAAGTTGGAAAGGGACTCTTAGAATAGACTTTGCTCAATAAATACTCAAGCAAGCAATAAAGCAAATAAAATTCTGAATGCATATATCTCAGTCTTTTGTAATTTAGCATATAATAAATATTAAACTCCTAAATACTTATATTTTTCATTGTATATAAAACTTTCAAGAATCTGCTCAGACTGCTTTATGATTGTGCTGTGTGTGTGTGTGTGTGTGTGTGTGTGTGTGTGTGTGAGAGAGAGAGAGAGAGAGAGAGAGAGAGAGAGAGAGAGAGAGAGAGAGAGAGCGTATGCATATCCAATGTGTGCATATCCAACTCCAACACATAGCATCCATATTTCATAAAAACCATTCTTCAATGCAAGCACACTGTACTGATGGAAAGGAACATAGATCGATATACAGTACATATCCGTGATTGATCAGATTACTTTAGACTGTCATTTCACCTTGACAAAGCAGTTAGCAAGCATAAATTAGTAATGTGATAATGATCCCCCTCCGTGTGAGAGGAAAAAGCCATTGACGATAAACACAAATGACACATTGAGACACCCTGACCAGATGTGTCTGACTAGTACGTGTCTTTCACCTCCCAGAAAAGAACATATTGTCTGGTCTGATATTAGAGAAGTTGAGACCTACTGTACTGTAAGTCAGAAATGCCAAACACATTATTACAAAACCCCGAAATAGAAAGGAATGGATTCTTTGGGTAAATCTTACACGGGATCGCGGATGGCAAGAAAGAAGGCAGACAGTGTGTTATAACTTTATCTTTGCCCTCAACACTGAGCAAGCTGACTTACTTTTTCCTTGACATTTACTCAGCATATTCATTTTTACTCTCTGACTTGGAGCGAAGGTATTTTATCAGTAGGTGTGCACCATGGGAACTGAACAGATGACCTTGATAGCAATTCACTGCACTGCTTGAGGTGGACCTAAAACAGCTAAAATCTGCTCTTTTGTGGCACTGTGGCACTCAACTCTGACATGTCTGACCAATTACTATCAAAGGTGTTCATTTGGAGTATTTTAAGTTATTATGGTACAAGGAGCAGTTAGTTGTAACATGGTGCTACGCACAAGACACCAAGTCTTTTAGATTCCAGATACTCCTGTATATGAAACATGTCTTGAATTTTACAGCTTGGTTGGTTATGTTTTTGAAAAATACATTACAATTGAGTTCTGTGGATGTCCAACCAAGTCAGTAGTTGGACTACGACACAGTGGCAGTGTAAAAGTTTCTTATGATGAAACAGCTTTAAATGGGCCATTTGTTTCTGAACTCTGGGTGCAAGACTTTGGTCTTCATCATCATACTTGGAACTGATCAAGAATAAAAGACTGAAGTATGAGCACACTGTTTCTTTTACAGGGGTTAAAGGATAAAAATGGCTTTGCCTATAATTCATGGGGCGGGTATCAATGATGGTGAATCAATTATATATCACGGTCTAGAAATGCTACATAATAGATGTAAACCACGATTCATTTTTTATCATCCATCCATCTATATGACTTAGATGAAAGAAAAAAAAGTACGGTAACAGAATATACGATATGTGTGGGTACAGTGGTAAGAACTTGTGAAATATGTTGTTTTTATAGGTGGCAGCAAGACGTATAACAGGCCAGGCTTGTGTAAATGTATCTGTTTTTGTTTTCTGGTCATGGATTCGGCTGCATTGATCAGAATTCCACAACAGTCTGCAACTGCCCCTACTGACGCCATGGGCGAGGTAAAGACGGGCCATATCCTCCCGCAAGCAGGTACTGTCACACCAGCCAGACAGAAACACTGGAAGAATGTTTGCTGTTTTTGTATTATATTTTGAGCCTCTTAACATTTGGAGCCTCTTATGCTTACTTCTATGCTTGGGAGCAACTGTCACATGGGGATTAGGAAAGTATTTTGATTCAAAAGAATATTGAGGGGAATACAACATAATATGGAGTTTTTAAAATTCTATGTTGTTCTTCAGTGCATTGCTTCATAGAATGTTGAAACGTTGCCCCCTCCCAAAGGGTTAGATACGAGCTAGATACCCAGGGGGTAGGCATTTCTTTTGTTTATCTGAAAGATTATTTCATACCTGCTGCGACTGACTTGGATGAATGGTAAAAAATTACAGAGAGCTAAACTGCTCGGTGGGTCACAGATCACAGAGCCAGATGTGATTATGGGTGGGATAGCTCGGTAAATCACCAGAAGAAAGGTGGGATACATCACCCTGGGAGTCTCCCAAACCAAATCAAAGAAAGAGAGTGGGTCATTGAATCATAAACCTCACCCGGGATCAGAAGCCAGTGCTTTGAACAGCACAAAGTGACTGTGGGAGCACACATACAGTATCACACCACTTGTCTGGAGGCTGAAAGCTCTGGCTGCATGTGATAGTTTTTTTGCACAGAAAATGTGCAGGTCATTGCATCTAATTTCGGGATGTCTCAGAGGAACACTTCAGCGCATCAGCTTTGGAGATAAGTGGACAGACGTGTGTGTGTGCACACGCATATGTATGTGTGTGTGTGTGTGTGTGTGTGTGTGTGTGTGTGTGTGTGTGTGTGTGTGTATGTGTGTGTGTGTGTGTGTGTGTGTGTGTGTGTGTGTGCGCGTGTGTGTGTATGTGTGTGTGGTTCTCTGTGAGTGGGTGGGTGATTGGTGATGAGTGAATGCTTGTGTATTTATGAGTTTGTGTGTGCATGTGTGTGTAATACAAACAGATACACACACGCTTACATAGAGAAAGAGAGATAGAGGAACAGAGAGAGAGAGAGACAGAGAGTAAGAGAGAGAGGGATAGAGAGTGAAAGAAAATGAGACAGAGAAAGAGTAAAAGAGCAAGAAAGACAACAAAGGCATGAGAAAGATGCAAGAAGCAGATGGCCCAGCGCACACTCAAAGTGACTACATCCATGCAGCAATCCTCAACAACCCCACTGAGAGCCCAGTAATTAAATGAGGAATTTAATCAGATTGCTCAAATTAAAGTCCAGCTGGGTGACTTCTTCCAGAGCCTCCTGCCGCTGGTGGTCCCCATGTCCCCATCCCTGTCACCGCTGTCAAAAGTGGCCCATGTGCACGCCACATCGTCGGGCTCTCTCTACTTCAACAGGCTCCAAGGCGTCTGCACTACCTGCTGCAGATAATACCTGGGGGTGATAATTACCGATAACGTATTCAGATCACAGCTTTGACGGAGGGAGGGAGAGGGAGGGAGGGAAGGAGGGAGGGAGGCAGCTATCTCGCCATTTAGCTGTCGGATTCTTGAGGGGGCCGTGTGTCGCGATAGTCTTTGGGGCTTCGTGTCTAACGCCAAGGTGTTAAAACTGGATTTGCCACTGCAAAGGTGGAAGAGGTGTATGTGTGGATGTTACATGAGACGTGATGCTTGCCAAAAATCTGATTGCTGTCTTATTAGCTATCAGCAAAGAGAACAATTTGGTTTTCTCTGTCAGGCCTGAGTGCAATGCAAACTATGTGTTGCCAGTCACAAATTCCATCAGCCATTCCATTTAGTCTTAGTTTTGTTTTTAGTTTTTTTAGTCAAATTTTTGTTTCATCCATTTCTTTATAGATTTATAAACAAACCTAAATATGTTTGTACTGTTTGGTCTTTTTAAATCACCCTATCAATTGGCGACAAAAGGGCAACAAAACCGCATAAGGCCCCATGGTGTCTTTTGCACATGGGGGTGATAAAACCTGCTGAGATCCTCTATCATCAAAATACCAGTTATTGAGGTCTCAGTTGGAGTATTAAATGTTTTAGTACATCAGCCAGGGAAAAAAGCCGTGACCGCGAAAGCCAAGACTGAAGTGGCTCGTTTCACTCCTCAGGAATTAGGCCACTGCTTGGAGTGTGGCAGACAACCAGAGAGACTCCACACATACTGCAGAAAGGACCACGGACACCTCCTGTAATTACCTGCTTATTATCGAAAATGTCAACACAGACATCAAGCGGCGACTGGTGAAAAGAAGGGCACTTGGGCAGTAGGGATATTATCTATTATTACACCCCATTTAATAAATACCTTAGGCCTACATGATTATAATTATTGTGCTTTTGTGACATTCCCATATTAAAAAAAGGAGAAAAAAAAGAATGATGACATACTGAAGACAGTCATGCCAATCATCTGTCAATCATCTCAACAGTCTGGGCAAATGACATGTCTGCAAAAAGGGATGAACGCATGATACAGGCATGTTATCAACAAGTTTTCAAAAAGACATGCAATTGAATCGTTGGGATTGTGGGGAAATGGAATTTGTAAGGTTTTAGATTACTGTCTCTTATCAGACTCTCATCAGACTCTTGGGCTATAATCCCCTTTCTCGATTGGACCGGCTGATTGCATGTTGCCTGCCTGCCTGCCTGCCTTCTTCGGCGCTAGGATCCAGCAGGCGCTGAATCTCCTCCCATCCCGTGCTCTCCATATATTTCTCATTCTGCCACCAGAGCCAAGCTCACATGTCGGTTACTTCCTGGCGGAGTACCGTTGCCAATGCAGGATCCTCGACTCGCCGGCTGGGAGGACGGAGAACCTGCTCCATGTTTACCCATAGAACAGTGACAAGAAGCAAGTCAGTTGACCCCAACGGTCAGGAATAACTTGGGGGAATGTTAGAAAAGCTAGTTTGCAAGGCGACACCGGGGGCTTAGTGTGCACGGGTGGTACACGAATGTCCCTGTGACCACAAGGCAGAATGAGTTGCGGCTCAGCCCGCTAACAACTGATGACGAGCCCGCTCTTGCCGTGACATTTTCTTCTGTCAAGTGTATATACTCATATTTTTGTTGAAATTTTACTCGTCAATGGCTTTGGCGCGCGGTGCATATTCGGACATGCGAAGACCACTGCCGTCCTGCCTTAGCGGGATCTTGTGTTCCATTCTGTCGGCTCTCTTGGTTCTATCTGGCAATTGTGATCCCGGTAAGTCATCTTCTACATGCTAAACAGTGAACATTAACTTTTCCATATGGTTGTCTCATCTTTTGCTTATCACTGTAATAACAGCGCAAAGCACGTACTTCTCTTTGCAATGAGTGACAATTTTAACGCCCCGGTCACGGCAACTATCAGCATCTTTTTCATGAATGGACAGCCTATCTGTCAAATTTGCGTCATATTTATGTGTGAGGCAAAGAGATCCAGGCGTTTTGTTGCGACCGCTTTGGTCTATTGAATGTGCGAATATTTTTTTATACCAGCGCCAATAAACTGAGACGTGAGCCGATACTCACAGAGGACGCACTGTTTTAAGAGAGTGTGGGTAAAACGCAGTTCTCCCTCCAGTGTAGATGTGCCTTAACCCTCTGGCTTGACACAGAGAAGATGAATGTGCGCTCGAAAGTCATTTTGGGACCAGATTCCGAGTGGTGTGATAACAGGTGTCTGGACTGTAGCCCTGACATCGACCGACCAGTAATAATCGGGGGCATTTTCGGACTACAGAACCAACAGGACAACTGCGCTCTGTGCGAATTTTGGTTTTCTGTACATGTTCTATTTTGTTCAGTCTGCCTAGAGCATCACAATAATGTAAATAACTAAATTGACAGGATTTTAAAGAGGATATTTCAGACCTGAATAAGGATACAGACGAGGCTTTAATCCAGCCATATTTCATGTACATGACCTTGGTAAAAATAAATCTCGGAGTTTTACATAAACCCGACGGGGACATAAATTAATGCATTTCACTTTAAAGAAGAAAGCAGGTTTTTACTGACATATTCGCCGCTGTCGCTTTGGCCATTTTCTTTTCAATAAACGAAATATTATTTGTTTAAGCTAATTGGTTGACGCATTGGTTGTTTGTAGCTTTGCGGCCTTCAAGATTATGGGATGATATGCAACAACCAAAAAAAGTCCCTTCAACAGAATTGCTGTATGGTTGATGACCATGCTTTCTCCATATGTTAGGTGTTTCCTTTCTCATATCTTGAAAGAGACAGCACTGCAGGCTGCTGCATATATATGTAACTAGATTTATCATTTGTATTATACATGTCTTTGGCTCGAAAAACTCTTGTTTATGTGTAGTCTTTGTAAGCCCTTCCAGGAGATGTCTTGGCATTGACAGAGGCTGTCAATCAAATCTGCCTCCTACTCCTAGTTGTATTTTGAGTCTGTGAACAGAATGGAGGTGCCTCACAGATTCTGATCACAGTCGGACAATACACTACTCTTCCTGTTTTCATGTTCTGTAACTTGTAGTCAGAATGTGTAGATTTGAATAGTAGAAGGAATAATGCATTTTCAGCCTTTCTCAATGCCTCTGTTTAGTCATTCTCTAAAATGGATGCCGGTAGGCAGTAACGGTAATCTTATTCAGAAATCATAGCCCATAGGGTTTTTTAGTCTTCTCTCTCTCTCTCAAAAAAAGGACACTTATATTGTGGCTGCTATGCTGAATACTGGGAATTAGTGCTTGCGGTGAGAAAATTGCCACTCTCTCACTTTTGTTCCCTTTAAAGCAGACCCTATACGCTTCATTTCATTTCCCTATGATTATAGGGGGATTCTGAGAAAAAGAAGTATGCCCACCAACCACCACCACCACTGAGAAAGGCAGAGTGGAGCTGAGGTTGCAGAAGCCTGTGAACAAATGTGCATGATGTGTGTGTGATGTTTGGCTGTCGTGGCCTTCATGAATGATGATAAGTCTTCAGGCCTCCAGACTGTTTTGCCAGGCCCAGACTCCTGGGCAAGCGGCAGTGTGCTGATGGTAATCTGCTTCTGCTTTAGAATATTTTCCCATTGTTTTATCAAAGCGCCTCGAAATGAAGGCATGCTGAATTATTTGGTTTAGGAAGGGCTGGGATTTCCCATGATATAAGCCTCTTTGTTTATGGAATTGTACGTGTTAGTGTCCGCTTCGTTATATTGTGTGTGTGTGTGTGTGTGTGTGTGTGTATCTGTGTCTGTTTGGGTCTGTGTCTGTGAGTGTGTGTATGTGTGTGTTTGTGTAAGTGTGTGTGTTTGTGTGTGTGTGTGTGTGAGAGAGAGTCAGAGAGAGAGAGAGAAAGAGAGTTTGTGTGTGTGCGTTTTTCACATGTGCAAATTATATGTACCTCAGCGTAAATAGCCTGGAGTGAATTGCATGCATGTATATTTGTTTGTTTTTGTGTGTTTTTTACTTTTTTATTGTATGTGTGTGTGTGTGTGTGTGTCTCTGTCTGTGTATATGTGTGTGTCCTTATGTGCCTGTATGTGTGTGTAGAATTTAATGAGAACGACAGACTTATGTTGTTTCATTGGCCAGTCACTCACAATGGTGGCATTGAACTCAATCCCAAGCAGCCTCTCGCTGTTATTGGCCTTGCAAATAAACAGGAATTAAATTTTGAATATAAGAGAGGCTGATTTTTTCAGCTCTCAAGCACGAGTCAGTGCTGCATGCATCCAGTATCAGACATGACAGGATGTCCACTGTATGTCACAGTGACCATTTGTGTGTCATCTGATTTGTCCCCTAAGCAGTAATTTCATCCCGAGCAGTTACTCCGAGGAAGTGTCACAATCTGACAACATCTATTTTTGAACAAGTATGAATGAACTTGAACATCGTCCCCCCACATCTCTCTCATTTCATGGAAGCGTTTCTGATACTTCTAAACCAAGTTATGTAATTAGCAGACATTACTTGACATTAATGAATTCTCAATTAGCTCTACAGTCTGTGACTAACATAAGCACATTAAATCAACACTGTATGGCCTGTCTTTTAAAGCCATATTACTGCAAAGGAAATACAAGCCATAGTGGTAGTTGTAGTCTTTAAGATTTACTAGTAGCAGCCTCCCAAGTAGGTAGACAGGATAAATGTCCCATAAAAAAAGAAACTTTGTAAAAACACCAGGAGGAGTGCTTGTTTCTCATCTCCTCCACCTTCCTAATGACCTGCTTCACTTTTGGTGTTTGCAAGAAAACTTAAAACATGGTGCACACACACACACACACACACACACACACACACACACACACACACACACACACACACACACACACACACAGTTGTTGCAGAAATGCCTTTGTGCAGGTTTATTTGGAGCCCTGCAGTTTTCGATCTCTCTTCAGTCATCGTTCATTCTGAAGCATATGCATGACTAATCACTCACACCCAACGTAAAACAAAATGCACAATTTTATGGCAGAAAAACAAAACCTGTGGGTTTATGTGTGTGTGTGTGTGTGTGTGTGTGTGTGTGTGCGTGCGTGCGTGCGTGTGTGTGTGTGTGTGTGCTTGTACATGTAAGTGGGTTTGTGTGCGTAATGTGTGTTTGTGCATTTAGATAAATGATTAATGATTGTGTATGTATTTGAGGGTGGGATGAAATACACTCGCCTATGTGTGTGAGGCGGTGTGTGTGTGTGTACGTGCGTCCGTGTGTGCGTGCGTGTGTGTGGATAGTGTGTGTGTGGGCGTGTGCATGAGCATGGGAAGTTGTTCAGGTATTCTGAGTAAATGTGAGTCATGCACTGAGGATACACCCACAGAGAGACACATACACACACACACACACACACACACCCACACACTGACACGCACACACTCTTGTGAGAATTGTGCAGATCTAATAATGACCGCAGGGCCCTGCACTGGCCAGCTGACGGCTGTGCCACAATGCGATGCGTGTTTGTGTATGTGTGTGTGTGTGTGTGTGTGTTTGTGTGTGTGTGTTGCCGAATAGGACAGCAACCTTCAACCTGACAGGTGACGAGCGAAGCAGGAAGAAGAAGGCTGGCGTAAAAAACTGCGTCAAGGGTCCCCTGTCAGAAGTTATTGTGATTTTAATACTTTACTGTCCTTCGTGCTCTCGAGTGGACTCCACAGTCATTCCTAATGAGGTCTCGGCTGTCGAGTGATTGAGAGACCAGAGGTATAATGAAATCAGAAAGGGATCCCTCACTCCTACCGCTCCTTCCTTGGCCTGTCTGAAGAATCTGGCCTGAATACAAAGAGGCAGTAAATCATTTAATTGCAGCTGGAGAAAAAAAATCAATAACATGGATGCATTAAAAGTAATGGAATGCATTGATCCAAATCCATATTTTAGATTGTAGATCCGACTGCCCATTTTCTCCGCTGCTGTTCTTGAGTTGTTGGGGGGTATGTGCGGGGCTTTTTATCTCTACTTTTTTTTTTTGAGAGAGAGAACGAGACAAACAAGATTTTAACAAACAGAGAAGGTTTTGACAGGCTGTCAGTAGTGCAAGTATAGTCTTGGGGAGGACTGCTCACGGCATTTAAGTTTGGACTCTTGATTGCGATGATCAGAGCCTGATTTCCCTTAGCTCCTAGCTGTAGCTGAGGCCATGTTTGTAGCAGTCATGGTGTTCACTGGTCTAACGCCAGACTTCACACAACGATCACAACATTTTGGGGGAAATGGTAGAGACATAGGAAAGTACTGGTCATTTTCTGGTAGCACTTTCTAATAACTAGTTCCTAATAAGCATTTATTTCGCATTTATAAACTCTTACTTAACACTTTGTTCATATTTGTTAACTCTTACTTAACACTTTGTTCATCATTTGGTAACCATTGTTTTTGCACTATTTGTCACCAGTAAATCACTTATAAACATGTCTACAAATGTTAAAGCACACAGAGTAGGTGATAGATAGACAGAAAGGCAGTAGGCTGAAAGATAAATAACAGATAGCATAAAGACAAAGAGTCTGACATACAGACAGACAGCCAACCGATATCCAGGCAGATGTGCGTCAGAATGTTTATAAATGATTTACTGATGGGAAATGGTGTAACAGCAATGGTTACCAAATGATGAACAAAGTGTTAAGTAAGAATTAACAAATGCAGAATAAATACTTATTAGGAAGTAGTTATCATAACGTGCTACCCATTTTCTGTCTTTCACAGAGATTCATATATTTAAATTGTATTTGGAAGCTAGATATGAATAGTGCCCAACCAATATCCATCAGACTGGTTCATATCAGTCTTAGTGAGTCTAACATCCCATTTATTATGCAGAATAAAATATCCTCCCTTATCAGGGTCAGATTTTACAAAGAGCATATTTGGCAAGCATTTAAAGGTGGTAGTAACATAATCAGGCACCCTTCAACAGAGATTAGCACATCATTACCCGAGACTTAACAAGGTCTATACGGCTTGAGAAAAAAAAGCGCAATTAAAAATACAAGATCAAATAATCACCCTTCAATGGAATTTATTTTGACATAATTTACGTTCTTTCATTTTTTGAAATAATATCATCACTTTGTACTGAATTATATCATTTTCATCACACTTGTTAAATCCTTGATTCAATTATTACACGTATATGAACAGAAAAATATGAGAATGTTCATTTTGCTCTTTTTTACAAATCGTGTGGCTGCTATCAATGCTGCTCCAGGAAAGTGACAAAAGTGCAGGTGATTCTTTTTATGCTACTTCTGCTTTCTCTGACGTTTCCTAGGAAGCACTACTGAAACCTAACTGAAAATATTTTATATCCCTCTTGAAAATCGCTTTAAAAATTAAAGACCTTTCCCCATTCCATAAAAGATATCTTCAGACTGTCTGACTCTGGCAGGCTTTGCCATTGAATTTTTCCAGCCACCTGAGAAGCAGAGAGAGAGTGAGAGAGAGAGCACAAGAAGGAGAGAGAGAGATCAGTGTTTATGTTGAACCTGGCGCTGGACACCGCGTTGGTCAAGATTAGCAATTGGTTACGTATGCTTGCATGAGTCACAGAGCGAGCCACCTCTCTATTGAGGTGATCACCTTGGAAGCCCAAAAAATCTGCCACCCCAGCAGCTTGTTAGCGCCGGGAGGCCAAGGCAGGAAATGTGGAAAGTGCATTTTGTACGCGCGGTGGGCCTCCGCCTAATCTGCCCAGGACAGGCACTGTGTCACGCAGCAAAGGCCATATGCGGGTCCGTTTTTAAAAAAAGCTCTGAGAGGACACGAGGGAGAGAGAGAGAGAGAGAGAGAGAGAGAGAGGGAGAGAGAGAAAGAGTGTCAGGAGAGGTTCCCCTTGAGCTTACAAGGATGAGGTACTGCACATGGACAGCACTTTATTCATATGCAGCTGCTTCAATCAAGCATGTGTTTGTGTTGGGGGGGGTTGGAGTAAAGGGAGGGGGGAGGGGGGGGGTCTGGGGCTGAGGAAAAGATGACAGTGGGTACTGCATCGCTCACGTCGACGTTTGCCAGACATCTCAAACCAACCATCATACGGAATCTCACTGACAAAAAAGGCGCAGGAATTATTCTGACAAAAAACGTGTGCTTTCCAGGTTTAGATCCTTAATGATGCATCAGGCTGTGTCTTGTCAGTCATCCTACGTGTATCATACCTTCAAACCAGTCCAAACAAGGCTCAGAAAGTGAAAAAAAGAGAGATGGAGAAAAAAAAATGCATTCTGAATTCTGAGAAGCGTTTTTAACGAGGTACAATCAATACGCTTATCAGCTCAAAGCACCTGCGATTGTATGCCCTGGCAAGGCATGGGCATACTCAGAGACCAGAGTAGAAAAAGGATATGCGCTTGTACTTTCACCAGAGTGAGATGGTGAGGTGTACATTGGGCTGGGCGATGAATCGATCAAAAATCATGATTGTGATCATTTTCTGGTCAATCACGATGATCAGTATTTGGCATATTTAATCACCACATTGCAGAAATGTCACCACACCTGCCAATCTGTCTACATTTCCCTTCGCCACTGCCATTTGTGAGTTGCTGGAGAAGGTGAAGCTACAGTAGAAAAGAGCAGAATGAGAGAGAGTGAAGCTGGGTGGTCAAGAAAGGGATGCTGGACATAACTTGGATGTCAGTTGTGTGGGGATGATTTTGGGTTTATTCCCAAATTGACGTGGAGCAAACAAAGCCATTATGTGTGATATGTCGGTGTCTTCAAAGACAAGTTTCAATCAAGATGCTTTCAAATTGTCAGTGTCAAAGAAAAAAAAATCAGACGATATGGGAAAATATATCGTGATCATTTCTTTTTGCCATATTGCCCAGCCCTACTTTAGGTGTACATACACATATACACCTGCTCAGATTCCCTCGTAGTAACCACTGCACCATGTTTCCTGTCAAGGGTGCGCCTTGACACATTTTCAATAAACTGCCCAACAGAAAATCTAATTATTGTGAGACCAGAATTAATTACTTGTGCATTATTGACTAAAGAGCCCACTGCATATAAGCAAATGACTGGTGGATAATGGTGAAACCTGTATTAAGAACAACATGGATGAAAGTTACTGATCTTGTGGTAGGATGAGCTCAATCTTGCATTTTATGTTTTATGCAAGCAACTTACTTACTTACAATGCTACACAGTATATATATATATCAAATGTTATGCTTATATTTATATTTATATAGATATATTTATATTTACTTATACTGTCTTTAATTTTCTATAGACAATGAGGCAAATGTTTGGCTCTGTTTGAGTTAGCGTTTGCGCCTGATCTCCTCCCAAGTGCAAATGTAAGCCGGCAAAGCTGTGGCACACTGCCAGTGAAGTGTCAGTCATGTTTGTGTCCTGTGTGACATGTTCTCTGCATGCGCCTCTCCATCCCAACACTTCTTTTTTTTACTTTTCTAGACAAGATGGCATTTCTATTTCAACTGGACAGTTGAAAAAACACCACACTACAGTCCCCAAATTAGCATTACACTTGTATAAATGTTACAAATCTGACGGATTAGGCCTGAGAGATCCTCCCTCAAACAAGCAAGCCATTGAAGTGCCTTTAAACCTCACAGCAAATACCCCATTGAAGGCACTTGCATGGCAAGACGAGAGCCTTGAAGAGCAGCTTTGGACGTCTTTTCATTTCACAGCAGAGAGAGAGAGAAGTAACCGTGTGTGTGTGTGTGTGTGTGCGTGTGTGTGTGTGTGTGTGTGTGTGTGTGTGTGTGTGTGTGTGTGTGTGTGTGTGTTTGTGTCCTCATTTTCAAGGGACCAATTACCAAGTGCTCTCTGGGTGTTAGTTCTCATACAACCCTTGTGCGTCACAAACAGCCATGAAAGCAGGAAGTCTCACTTTCCTGATTGCATTTTGCGTTATAATGAATTGACATTATTTATCCTTGCGAGGGACACAATGCATTCAATGTGCAATGATTATAATTCATTCAATCCTGTCTTGTCACAAAGGATCTTTTGCTTGCAATAAATAAATAATCCTGGGAGTAGGATTGCTTAGCTACATATTGCAACTATAATGCTTTAGAAATGTGTTTGTTGCAGGCACAAAAGGTTTGTGTGTGTGTGTGTGTGTGTGTGTGTGTGTGTGTGTGTGTGTGTGTGTGTGTGTGTGTGTGTGTGTGTCGTTGAAGTGCAGGGCTCTTAAAGGGTGTGTGCTGAAGCTCCGAAGATTGGACATGAATTGCTGCTGTGATTTTATTTATAGTATGCATTTACTGTGGTTAAAGGTGGCCATTACCAATGTCAGACTTATCACTGCGCCAAGCTACGGCTGCACAGCCACTCCTCTTAATATCTCAACTTATACCTGTGTGTGAGTCAGTGTGTGTGTGTGTGTGTGTGTGTGTGTGTGTGTGTGTGTGCGTGTGTGTGTGTGTGTGAGTGCGTGCACGCACTGCAGAGCACTGTACAGCAGTGTGCCCCAGCCCCTATACGGTCGGTCACAACTCACGTCAAAAAAACTCTCAACTCTTTTATTACACAAAATGAAATCTCATGTAAAACATAATCCCGCCTAAGGTATAATGAAAACTCAACACTGGCAAGAAAACGCTGAACGGGAATAAATCTTGTTAATGTGATATCCGTGTAGGTAATAATTAATAGTGACATGGGCCTGTGAATGTGCAGCTGGAGATGCAGGCGAACTGCAGTGCAATAAGAGCAAAGTAGTCGGCGAGCTGTGGGGAAATTGAATGCTAGCAGGAAGTGGTTGGTTGGTTGGTTGGCTGGCTGTGATCAGCGCTGATGGTCCATGTTATTGCCACATTGTATCGCTCGGTAAACACCCCATGGACTGTCCCTAACAAAGATCTTTGTCTGATCTGATGTGACTTCCACATACAGCAGGAGCACTGCACTACAGAAACATATCTCACTGCACTACAGTAATGTACAGTAATGTATTTCACGGCTACAGCAAGCATAACTTCTTTAGGTGTGTGGGGGGGTATTGTTCAGTAAACATCCTATAAGCTGTCGTTATAAAAAAAATTTAATCTGATGTCTCCTCTGCCCACATACAGGAGTTCTGTGCTCTATGCGCAGGGTTGCGCACTGTACTGTACTGTATTAATGCATCTCACTGCTACAGCAAGCACAGCTCTAAGGGGTTGCTCCCTGCTGCTATATCCAGACTGTGCAACTGACAGAATAGTGAAATAACCTTCAATTAATGGTGCATGTTCCTTGTCAGTTGTTGTGTGGCGTTATGAAGGCCATCAGAATGAGCCTCGTGCTCTGATCATAATCACTTTCATTAGCAGGCGACGCATCGTGAGCTTGCGCGTCCATTATTGAACCGAGCCATGTCATTTTAAAATGGAGGGGATATTATCTTAAGCGGTGGTTGATTGATGGGCTAGCTGATTGAGGTACAGCTTTGTGGAGCTCTGCTTCAAGTGCTTGTAATTTCAGCTTCACTCAACTCTCAGAACCATCAAAGATGCATTCCAGATCATGTGTCCGTCTGCCCACCCCATTCTCTCTCTCTCTTTCTCTCTCTCTCTCTCTCTCTGTCTCTCTCTCTCGCTCCTTTGCTGCATTCTTTTTTTTTCTTCAATTATTCGTCTCTCCATGGTAAACGAGAAAGGCAGAGGAGTCTGTATTCAGCCATTACTTCATAGTAAGTAGATGGACTCAAGCGTGAAACATCAATACTGTATCATTTTCTGTGTGCAGCTAAGTTTGGGTGTTTGTTTTGAATTACTGTTACAGAATTGCAGGTTTTTACACAAATCCGCCTTTAATTGTTGTGCTGGAAAAAGATAGATATTAGATGTGTTCCAGCTTCTATCATTTTAATGATTACATTTTCAGATAGTTTACAAACATAGCACTGTGCAGATACGCTCTTCTCTCTGTGTGGCCTAAGTGGAGAGAGAGAGACCAGCCACCCAAAGCATTGTGTGTTCTTTAATCAAACTTCCAACATTATTATTAATTCCTTTTAATGGGTTTACTTAAGCCCCCTGATTGACTTAATCAGTGTGTTGGTAGACCATTAAGCTCCATAAATCTGCTGAGTGAATTTGCCGCAGTATACTTAATGGCTGCAAGTCGTTTCCAAGGGGCGTCCTAATTGTCAAGTTGTAATGTATATGTGTAATAAGACATACGTGCTTGGACGTACGCGGACGCTTGGCCGAGGGGGTGGGGGTTGGTGGGGGGGGATGCCGTGGGGGGGGGGGTCCTTTGTCGCGGAGGCAGGAAGGCGATGGATCTTGTGTGGGTTTAAATAGAGTGCCGCACCTCATTCAGCATTGACTTTCCCTCAGGAAGTCTTACAGTGGGGGCCGTTTAAAATAGGTTAGATCTCTCAGCAGACAATGAAACAATGGGTCATCACTATTTCCATAAATACAGGATAAAGCCAGGATGTTAGTGTTGGGCGCACACAATGAATCTGGGCTACGTACAGTGCTGGGGCTGGGGCTGGCTGGGAGGGGGGGGGGGGCAATTGTATTTGAGGCTTGAGGGAGGCGCCCCAGACTAACGTCCTGTCTATATTGTCTGCCGGCCCACTCTGGCTGTATGTTAACCATTTTTTTTACTCATTTGTCCTAGTCCTTTTCTACTGTTCCTCCTACAGTTTTGTGTTTATGCTTCCTTTGCATTGTTTATTATGTTTAACTGTATATCTGTAGATGTCTTTAAGTTGTTGATGTGTGTGTGTGTGTGTGTGTGGGGGGGGGGGGTGCAGGGAAGAGGTGAAAGGAAAATTTTAAAATCTTTAAATTTAATTTTCTCTAAAACTTTAGGTCTAAAAAGAGAAGAGACTGTACTATAACTACTGCATAGACTAGTGACTAATGTATATAACAGTTTTTTTTATTGCCATGATGCTGGAGACACACTTAAAACAAACATCAGCAGAGGAGAGTTCTCTCCGTCCACGAGTGACTTTCACGATAACATTGACAAGCATGATGCATAGACCTGTTTTAATCAGATTACTGTATATCGAAGTCATCAGCATTTTTGCATGCAAACAGTATAGCTGTTGCAGTAAGCAGATTCGGAAGAGCTGAGCATCGTGGCTTAGTTCAGCGTAATTTGTTTTTTTGTTTTTTTTTTTGTCTTCGTGTGCGTGTCTGTGTGTTATTTTCTTTTTTTTCTTCTCCTTCGCCCCTTCCAGATGCCTGGCTGGTATTCTCAAAAGGCACTTGCTGTCTTCTTCTCAGAGTTAACACCCATCCCAGTCTTATCAGCTTGCTTCTTTGACTCTGATTGGAAGACATGTGGGGTCATTGTAAGGTCGCCTTTGTCTCTTACCAGCATTTGTTCTGGCAGGCTCTTCCCCACCCACTGGCAAGATTAGCCTTTTCTAACCACAGTTATTCAGCCTTGAATAACACCATGAGTTTGTTGTTAAGTTCTTCGGTTCTAACACACAAACAAATGCTGGACTGCATTTGCAAGTGTAAGCCCCCGAAATATCTAACCCATTTTTTTTTATCTTGTCACATACTTTGTCAATAAATTATTCAGTGTGAGCAGTGTTCGTTGACAACACCATATCATTCGTTCGAGGGGTAGCTGTTTCTGGACGGTATGCATCTCACAAATATGCACATCAATCTGTGCCTCCTTTTTCCGAGGATGGAATGACAACGTGACACATGCCAGACACACATATTGCATGCGTGTTTCCTTTGAAAAAAATCGAGCTGATGCAGCTTTTCCCACATCGCATGGTTGTATTGGCCGGCTGCGTTTGATCACCATATCATCATGTGTATAGACTGCCCTTTCTTTGCCTGTAGTTGTCGG
>CM059267.1:9321585-9346585 GCA_030347295.1 Setipinna tenuifilis | reverse complement strand
AGCGGGGGAACCGTACTGGGCATACTCAGGTAAGTGTCAGGTTACGCCTGCCAACTCAACCTGCCAGAAATATCTGCACCTGTGTCCTGATACTTGGCTTTTACCTCAAGTGGGACGCAAGGCGCAGGTGAAGAAGTGAAAAGCGAAAAGTTTGGACTAACTGAGTTTGTTTACTCTTATTTTTTCTTTATTTTTTTTTTTTAAATCTGCATTTTTTGCCTTATCGGTCACCCATGACTCACTGTTATGTCGCTGTATTTCTGGTTGCTGCTATTGTTTATATCTTTAAAAAAGGTGGGTTCAACTTTCTGTTAGCTTCGCTTTCATTTTGGCAGTATGGTTCGCCAATGATTCACTGAAAAAATAAATCACAACTTCTGAGCATGTAGGATGCGGGATGAGTTCTGAGTAAAAAAAAGTCAGAAGTAGAAGTAAGTTGTAAAAGTAGGAATTTTGTCAGTAACTGTGGCAATGCCAGCAAAACAGGGCGCTAACATGGGGGCCTCACAAACAGCCCTCTGAGAAGACTAGCAGATGGAGACAGATGATACGAGCTCTTAGCTCAGCCAGCGCCTTTGAAAGTTGGAAGGCGTTGATGTGCTGGTATTATGGTGAAATCTGTTGCACTGAAGTTTTAATCACTGCGCTTTAAAAATAAATAAAGAGAGAGCCTCCTTGACATATGTTAGCTTCATGAAGGTGACAGAGAGAGAGATGGTTTAGCCTAGCGCTCTGACTGAATGTTAATAGCCTCCTCGATATGCGTCCAGGCCTTTCCGCCACCGTCGCCGTCGTCGTGTTTGGTTTGGTTTCAGGGATGGTTTTCCCCCTCAAACCATGCGGGCTCACAACAGATGTCCCTCCTGTTCTGTGGAGGCCGCCGAGACCCAGGGCTATACCCAGACCAGCCATTGTGTGGGCTGGTCAATAGCGCTTTTAGTTGAAGCGTTGGCGAGCCCCGCTAATCTGGTGACATTTGATGCATCCAAATTGGCAAGACTGTGGCTCTGTTTTGTGTATGAGCATACATGTGTCTCTGTGAGTGTGTGTGTGTATGTGTGCGTGTGTGTGTGTGTGTATGTGTGTGTGTGTGTGTGTGAGTGAGTGTGTGTGTGTGAGTGTGTGAATATGTCTGTCTTTCCCTATTTTGGAGGGGGCCGGTTGTCTCGGTGTGTGTGTGTCGATGCATGTGTGAGCGTGCATGTGGTTCCCAATCCATTACCAGCTTCTGTGGCAGACAGGCTAGAGCGTGTTTACACATTCTGAATTTCTGTAATCATCTCCGGGTTGGAGTGGCTCCACAGGCCATCTCCCTCTCTCTCTCTCTCTCTTGCCATCCCCCTCTCTCTCTCGCCATCTCTCTTTCTTTCTCTCTCTCTCTCACACACTCTCTCTCTTGCCATCTCTCTTTGTGTCTCTTTCTCTCTCCTGTCATCTCTCTTTTTCTCTCTCTCTCTCTTTTGCCATCTCTCTTTCTCTCCCTCTGTCTCTCTTTCTTTCTCTTTTTTCATCTCTGTTTCTTTCCCTTTCCCTCTCTCCAGTTCTCTCTTTTCAGCTCACTCCCCCGTCCCTTTGTCTCCCCCTCTCTCTCTCGCTTGCTCTCTCTGTCTCTGTCTCTCTCTCTGTCTCTCTATCTGTCTCCCTATGCCCCCTCTCCTCTCCTCTCTTCCTCTCTCTCCATCTTTCTGGCTCTGGACATTTAGCCATTATCTCTGGCTGGGGCTTCAGGGTGAGGGGGCTGCTTTTTGTTGGAGACGGCCGTGGCACAAACTGTGCGGTCTGTGCTGGGAAAACAGTAATGAAGCATCACTTGGGAAGCCACTCTCGTCCTCTCTCTACTCTCTCTCTCTCTCTCTCTCTCATTCTCTGTCTCTCTCTCCTTCTCTCTCCCTCTCTCTCTCTATCCCTCTATCTCTCTGTCTCTCCCTCTCTTTCTCTGTCTTTCTCTCTCTGTGTGTCTCTATCTTTTCTTTTCGTCCTCTCTCTGTCTGTTGGCTCCATCTCTTAGGGTTCATCTCTCTGTATCTCTCTTTCTCCCTCTCTTGCTCTGGCATTGTCTTTATCTCTCTGTTTCTTCCTTACTTTTAGTTTTCGTACTTTTGCTCCCCATCCCTCTTTGCTCTATCAATTTGAGCTACATTTTTGACTGATTTTCTGTTGTTTGCTTCAAATTTTTTGTCCGTGGTTTTGTTACTCTCTTCCTCTTTGTCTCTGTGTTTTTCTCTTACGCTCTTTCTGTCTGTCTCTCTCTCTCTCTCACTCTCTCACTCTCTCTTGCTTTCGCTCTCTCTCTCTCTCTTTCTCTCTCGCTCTCTCCCTCTCTCTCAACCATTCATGATCTTATTCTTAGTATATCCCACTCCTCCATCTTCCTAATTTAAGCTTTGATCTTAACAGCAAATTTAGGTGGTTTCGTCGCAGTCGGGGTCCCCGCCTCATGCGATGTGTTTTCGTTTATGGTGTGTAAAGCGGCATTGTGTGTGTTGTGCGTCGTAGCAATAAAACTCCAGGAGCAGCCTCTGAAAAGAGGTTTCTCTCTCGGCAAAGCAATGACTCCACATCACCCTCCATGCAGATTTTGATGTGTTTGTAGACCCACAATACACACACGCTTGCTATGGGGCACTGGTGGAGAACGCAGCAGTCAGGTAGTCCTAATTTACCACAGCATCCAGACAAATCCCCCATTCACTGAATCTAATTCAATTTGATTAAAAAAAAACAAAAAAAACATGGAGGCAGGCTATCTCTCAAAAGAAGCAACTGATATTGCACCACATACAGTAGACTCTGTGGGCGGCTCTGCCACACAGCGTTATTGCGTTTTGCTTCTGTGTTCTTTAAGATTTTCTTTTTTTTTTTCCGTTAGGACCGCATTGTTGTCAGTCCCTTTGTGCTGTACTTTTTCATTATTCTTTGTGTGTTCTGCCGTTCTCTACAGCTCAGCATGTCAGTAAATATTTTGAGCTGACTTGAGACGTCTCTTCTTTTCAGTGTTTTTTTTTTTCATTTGGAGTGAGAATCCAAGAACATCAGTCATGTTACATTACTGTTCATTTTCCTGCCTCTACACGCACGCAGACACGTACACAGACACACGCACATACAACTCTCTCACAAACACAGCCCTCTCTCTCTCTGTCTCTCTCTCTCTCTGCCCCCCCCCTCTCTCTCTCACATAAACACAAACACACACTCACACAAAAATATCTAGAACAAATAACCTTTCATGGAAGATATGTGAGCCTCCTAAAAATGGCTATACAGTATATTTCACCAGGTAATGCTTCATTACATTAGTCTTTCTTGCAACCTGTATGGTAAACTGTGCTGATCACGAGGAACATTCACATCACACCTAAGGTCATGATTTACTAAGCTCTTCACATCACTGAATGAAATAAACGAGTGTACCCATGTGTAACAGGAACAAGGTTATCATTAAAAAAAGGAATAAAAAGATGTGAGGAGTTTCTTAGGTCTAATATTTGCTCGCTCTGAAGATCTGTGAAGGTGTTATGGCGACAAGGCTGATTAGAAGCAACAGGAGCATTGAAAAGGGCCAAGAGTAAACATTCGCGAAGCACACACAGCGCCAGGGCCTGTGTCGCCTTCACCCTACCTCACTGAGGTGTGTGTGTGTGTGTGTGTGGGTGTGGACTGAATAAGAACACCTGAAAAAGATTTGCTATGTACTGCTCAATCTCTAGGCAGTTTAGCAATATGGAGAAGGAGATGCCATGTTTACCCTTAACCAACAATATAGGACAATCTATAGTACAGAACATTTTGTGATTGGTGAAGCCTAACTGTCACTATGATGTACTTCCATAAGTGTTTGGATCTGTAACAATTTCCTTAAGTCAAGATCCAAATAAAAGCATGAAACTGTGTGTGTGCGTGCGTGTGTGTGTGTGTGTGTGTGGCAGGCTAAGTGTCTGTCTGTCTCCAGGCCCCCGTGGCATTAGTACATGGCATGAGTTATGGCCCTGCCAGTGCCCGTGGAAAAGTGATATCCAGCATTATGATCCTCTGTTTACTCTCCCTGTCTGTCCCATTATCATCTCCTCATTCACTTGTCACTGTAGTAGCAGTCACTGAGCAACATCATCGCATCCACTGTGGCAGACCAAGAGTGTGCCCCTCGCCCACCAATGAGCTCAGCTCCTGGACGTTGTTTTTTCTGACCAATGGGGCCAACAATTGGACATTCCTGCAGCATTAGTTTATCCAAGGTTTTTTTGGCGAAATGTAAGAAATCAGTTAAGGGTTTTGATGGGTGCTGCTGCTGCTGTGATTGGTCTATTAATCACTGTCTTGAGCTGCAGGGCTGATGGATGTGTCAAGATGGCCATGGCCAGGTAGAGCGAGGGGGAAGAAGCCCCTCATAATTTGCTATGATGAATTGTTTTGGCAGGAACCAATTTGTGTGAGGAATTGAGTTCTTAATCATGGCTCCAGCTTTCCCCTAATTCTGACAATATGTCCCCTTTCTCCAGAAAGCTAAACACATTAACTATGTAAATAAATGAGAGCGCCCAGGGAATTTGGCTTGTAATCATTCTCTTTCGCACTCCAAAAAAAAAAAAAAAAGTGTCTCGCCCCAAAAAGCCAAATTCACACTTGGACAACTTTCGCGAAGTCTGGTCTTCCAGATTCCTCCCTGAGTAACACTAGTGGCATAAGGATGACTTTAAAACCATAACTTACTAATTTAATTTTTTTTTTTCTCGCATGAACCGTAAAACTTCTTGCACATTTTAGCTTCTCATGGGATTTATTTTATGGATTGTGTCTTTCTCGTCTTTTTTTTTCTCCACACACACACACACAATGTACCGAACCTGCCATGAATAGATAGCCTATGCATTTCCCCTCTGTCCTCAAGCAGTGTTCTGAAAGAATGAAATCAAATTAGCATCAAACACAGCATGGTGTGCTGTGGTTTCCTAGCAATAAGGAAAAGAGAAAAACTAGAGAAGCTGGTGCTGGTAAGACTTCAAGATTTTTTTTTTCCCACCTCTCTCTGTCTCCTTGAAACGGGCAAAAAACAGGCCTCTTCCTCTTTGTTTTTTTTTTTCTTTTTTTGCGTAAAATCAAAGGTGATATCCTTGTGAGGCATTAGGCATACTGTTATTTTATCTTCCCTCCCTGGTTTCTGCTCCTGTTAAGATTACATAACGCTCTCAACCTCTGCCATCATCACGCAATGCTTATGATTTTCTAAGAAGTATGTCAGCCACAGCCTCTGCCTCAGAGCGGTATCGAGCTGAACTAGGTTTATGGGATGAAATAAAGTATGCACAAATAAATAGCTTTATTGTTATTTTTTCTGAGAGTGTAATGTGGAGCAGTGGGTGCTTCTCCTGCTGCGTTTGGGCTATTCAGTGGTATCGGAGATTTTTTTATGGGCCCATTTAGAGTGCACCCAGGCTTATTCTCTGGGCCACCTAGTTCCTGCGTCCCCTTCCCCATCCCTCCACCTCCATCTCCACCTCCACCTCCTCCTCACCACGCTCCACAAGTGCTCTTTCTTCGGCCACCTATCAATAAGAGACTAAACACGAACGTCCTCACCCAGCTGCTAAGAACATTTCGAGGCGGGGCCGCCTTTCCTGCAGCGCCCCGGTGGCCATTAAAGTGCCTTTGGAGTGAGTGCATGGCGAACTTTATTTTGGAAGATCGTATCACGGCACTCTTGTGTGCGGAAGGGGAAACGTCTGTCTGGGGGCCGTGCGGTTGAAACGTGTATGTAGTGCACATAGACTGCATAAAAAAGCAGCCTTACACAGGAACCCAAGAGCTTACTATTTGGGGGGGACTCTCTTATTGTTTGGACTCCTTGTTTTAATGAAGGAATGAAAGTCATGACAGCCTTGATGGATACATAGGCAAAAGGGATGTTATGATGATAGTTTATCTTCATAATTGGACATGGGAATATCCCGCCATCCACCATATTTATGTAACTTTTTTTGTCGAAATAGGGCAGTGTACTGGCCCGCGTTTCTTTGGCAATAGTGCTTATCCCCACTATCACTTCCTCGAGAGACACGGTCTAGCCCCCCCCCCCCCCCACACACACACACACACAACCCATCAGATATATTGCTGTTTTTGTCGTAGGTAAAATGTGTGTTCTCACCCGCCTTGCCTTGCCCGCTTGGGTATCAACGCTTTTGTCCGTGTCTCTCGCTTTCGGGTTGTGTCCAAACAGGGAAGCGTAGAGAGTGCAGCAGCCTCATCTCATGTGCCAGCCCCACTGATGTGCCATATGTGCAACAAAGGTGTTGGTGCAACAAAGGTGTACCAAATGGATCTGTCAGCCCATCTGTTTGCCACGCTCCCCACATGCTCACAGGGGTCCATCTGACCTCATACTGTTGAGAGAAAAATTCATGATGAAAGGATCGTTTGAGCTCCGAGGATACGGTTTGAGATTGATGGAAGTCTTTTTGTGTGTGTATGTGTGTGTGTGTGTCTGTGTGTGTGTGTGTGTGTGTGTGTGTGTGTGTCTGTGTGTGTGCGGACATCATTGCGATAAACACCAATCTTCTTCCTGCATGTCTACGTTTTTATACACTGTTGCTCCACATCTTTAAAATTAGCTGTCCGTTTCATGATTTATTCACAAAGTTAATCCACCCCCCCCTCTCTCCGCTCCCTACCCCATTCATTCAGTGAAGAGTTTACACAACCCTTGACCCCGACATCCACCCACCCGAACTCTTTTAACCCCCGAGCCAGGAAGTCACGTCACTCTCTCAACATCCACCCCGCATTATCTCAGAGGCCTGTTTGAAGAACCGAGAGGCCGAGAGGAAGGCACGCCAAGCTACACAATCAACAGGGCCGACCGGGTACAGTCTGTCCTGCATCTGTTCTCGGGCCAACTCCCTATCATGAGAACAGCTCCCAGCCCCCCTCACTAACCCCCTACCCCACACCCTCTCCATTCTCAATCAAATGCTCCGAGATAATCTCAAGATACTGCCTCTCAAAGGCAGAGGCAATATTTTGCCTGGAGGTAATTTCGCCTTGGCTTGGCATGCTTTAATTGTTGTTTGATTTACTGCTTTCTCACCTGCCCTCCTCCTCCTCCTCCTCCTCCTCCTCCTCTGCCATAGACATGAACGGAGCAATTAGAAGCTAAGATTAGAGTGCGGGAGTCTTAGATTACAGGGGAGGTTTGTGACACCTCTCTGGCGTACTTAAGGCTTTTAAATCAAGGCTTAAACTGTTTTACGTAGAACGAATAAATACAATTGAGTAAAATGCACAGTGCCAGAAAACATTCTATTAGTGGTAAACATGTAAACAGTACAGTATGAATTTATGTATATATATACACAGTATATTAAGTGACTTAATGATCTGCTGCCACACTTATATAATATATAAGTATGAATACAAATATCATCAGCTCTGTCTTGACTTGGCAACATGTTCCTTTGTTTTCAGTATTTCCACTAACAGAGTCATAAAGCTTAATATCAATATTATAGACACAACCACATATGTGTTTACACAAAACACTTATTGACGCAATGATTTCTGACAGGTTTACACCTTTGCCACATGAAAAAAAGGCTAACAGTAATGCAGGCACTATTCTGCTTTAGGGCAGACAGAGTGTTGCGCTGAGGAGGACATACGGACTTAAAAGGCCACATTTTGCAGTGGTAATTGAGACCTGGCCTGGCAGGGATTTGGATGACTTTGAGGCTCATTGAAAGCACAGGTGTGTGCTTTAGCCTGTCTGTGCAGTCATTAAAGCTCTCATCAGGCAGAGTTACACCAATGCCTCTTTCCTTATTTTCCACTGCAGGTGCACCGTAACCGATTCTAAGCTTCTGCTGATTGAGAAACACAATTTAGTTCCAAGTGAAAACAGGATCAATTTTTTTTACAATTTTATTGTAAATTTCAATTTTTTTAAAATATTTTTTTCATATTTTTTAATGGCACTTTTTTGGATTCAGCTACATGTCTTACAGTTTGAAAAGAGCCTGGTGTGTAATTTTGACGTGTTGATTGATATCCACCCTCCCCTGTTTTCAGCACCACCGTGCAACTCCAAATGGAGCGACCCTCTCTATCAGCAGCTAGCGAGGAATGTAATTATGTCAATCATCAAACGCATGGAGTATGATAACGCCATGTCTCACCGAGTTAATGGGGTGATTAACAGTCGGGCAAAAACACTGCTCCTCCGCACCGCCTCGGGAAATGGGTGGAGGTCGGAAAAGGGCAATAATTCAATCCGAAAGGGCTAGAATAAATAATGGGGCCTCTTGTCTTATCATACAGGCCAATGCTGCTTGGGAAAAGCTGTTACATAAGCTCTCGGTTAAAAGCAATAGCAGTATGTGGAAGCAAAGTTTGATCATGTGTTTTTTTTTTAAATGAGACCTTACTAAGGCCAAATCGAGTCTATTCAACTAACTTTGTATGTTTTGTAGCAATAAGTCTAAGCCATGTTAACTTCGGTAAGCAGTAACTTTATACTGAAAGTTATTTTCGAGTTTTGACTAAGAACATTATTGCAGACTATTTTGCAACCAGCAGGTTATTTGCTTGCTCACCGGCAGACCTTTTCCCCCTCTGAAGCCAATAGAGACATTCTGGTCATTGGCAATTCCATTCAGTGCAGGTCTTCCGTTAAAGATTGCAAGGCTGCCCTTAAACAGTTTGTACCGGTGCGCCGTCCTCGGATGATTGATTTTTTTCACATCATAGCAGCCCAATGAAGGAGCCGTGCTGTGGTCTTGCTTTGAAGATTTGCTCGAGTCTCTGAATGCCTGATCACAAGTGAATCCTGAAAGCAGACGAGGTGGAGTAATTACCAACAAAGGCATTCTGCCTCTCCATTAACATGCACAGTGTCTTTGTTTGGAGAACCACCAAAACAGCTCTTTCTTATGAGCACATATGTGCTGATATTGCTTTGTTTTTGTTTTTTTCGTTATTGTTGTTTTTTAGACAAAAACCATCAAAGATTTGCTATGCTTTGTGGTTAACCAAGTATGCATTGTAGCCATCTAGAAGAAGAAAGAACCTTCAAACTGAGCCGTTGCCATTTAGACAGTCATGGTCATCAGTCTTTTATATGTTTTAGGCAATCTACTGTAGTGACACTGTGGTTTCATTGGAGTTGTTAGGCAGGCGCTCTCTCTCTCTTACGACAGGAGGAACAGACAGAGGTGAGATAGAAGCTTCCATATGTTCCGTCAAGACCCTTTATCTCCAGCTCCTTTGATCTCTTCAGCTTTTGTGCTCCTTCTCATCTTTCTCGCCAGCAAGCGTATGCAGACGGCTTTGAATAGCCATACCTGGTGGGCCATGTGTGTATATAGTACTCCTGACAGCCCTAAGAGTGCTCTGTTAATAAGATAAGAGAGACGATTTCTGATACGAGGTGCTTCACCTTGTCAGCCATTGCAGCGTCAAAGTTAGGCCGTATCCAAGGGGACTGTTACTGCAGTGCTGTGAACAGAGATAGCGCCGTGAAGGCAGAGAGGGAAAAAAAAGGTCTTTATTGTAGCTAATTGACTTCGGTGTCTGTGGATTACATTTCTCCCACAAGGTGCAAGGAGTCAGGCAATGACAAGTTGAGCTCATCGTCGCCACCCATGACAGAGCTGGAAAGAGCAACCTACTGCTACTGTTTCAATTCAGGCCAGTGGCTAGCAGAAGCTAGCCCTGCTAGCCTGGCCTGGTTCCGAGAATTCACAGTATATTTCTGAGTCAACCATTCAGCGCTGACCTTGTCCACCTAGCCAGCTTTGATTAGCCAGTATTTTTTTGTGTTGTATTTAATGTGAGGCAGGTAGAAACCCTGTGATGTAACAAACATAGTAAATCAGGGTCATTTGGATCGTTGCAGTGCTCATAAACATGGAGGCTGGGGCAGGAAATAAGACTGAGGGGGTTGTAAGAAGATTTTTATGAAGAGGTTTATGCAACTTAGAAGAGGTTTATGCAACTGCATTTACGGCATTCATTTTTTAAAAATCTTTGCTTCACAAGGCAGAAATTGCTGTCAGTATACAAAAGATTCGGTGGTAAGTGCAATCAGCAACATGGTAAAGGAGACCCACACAGTAAACATTTGTAAATAGTCGAAGGCTGATGCTAAGGGTTGCCCCAGTAATAACCCTACCTGTAAAGAAAGCAACATAGATCAATCCAACAAACTAAATAACAGGTTGTAAGGTGTGTTTTTGGTAGAAAGATGGCCTTTCAAGTCCAGCCTTTCTACACAGAATTGAATAGATTTGTTCGATTAGAAATCCTGACAAAATTGACCCAGTATTGAACCTCCTCAAGGGCCACAAATGGTTGTGGTTGGTGTTCTCTCTGGGTGCTTTACTGTCATCAGCTGAACTACCATCATACCTCTCTGACTGCTCCCATGTTTAAAAAAAAAAAACATCACTACAAAATACCCACCCTAATTACCCCTGTGTGGTAACTGAAAGCTACCTATCGGTGTCCTTAAGGGAGCAGTGCAGCGGCGGCGACCATTACTCACACCCACCACCGTTATTTGTCGGCTGTCATCCTCGTCCAGAGTCAAAGCCTCCGTGATGGGCTGATTGGACGAGACCGGTGAGCGAGCGCGAGCGTGAGTGTGAGTGTCTGTGTCCGTGTGCCAAAATGTGTGAGAGCTGCCAAGCTGCGTGCAATGTGTACCCTTCCCCCGGGGGACAAAGCGGAAATGACAAGGCAATCTCCACGCTGTCGCCATCCCCACTGAAACCCAGGACGAGGTTATTCGTCCCGAAGGTTAATGGGATTGTGGCTGGTAACAAAGGTGCCAGATTGTGACAAACATGTGGCTGTTGTACTTCAGAGGGGGGGTGGGGTGGGGTGGTGGTGGGGGGGGTGACACGGAAAGGCGGATGTCACACAGCACAGCATTGCGAGTGAACTAAGCTGATGGCACCTCACATAGTAACACGCACACGCACACATGCTCACATGCACACACACATGGATGCACGCATGCACACACATACACACATTCTCAAACAAAGAAGTATGTACAAAGCTGCATAACTGGCAACCACACACATTGCTCATACGACACACAAATACACATGTGCACACACACACACGAATATAAACACATACATACACACACACACACACACACACACACACACACACACACACACTTCCCACGTTTTCACCTTAGCATTCCATCAGCTGAAACTCTGTAGCTGACTTGGGTTCATTTTGACCAGGTGTCTTTAAACTCACTGTTATAGTCTCCATAATCACCACCTGCTTCCTGTATAAGGAAGAAAGAAAGAAAGTGGAATGGTGCAGCGCAAACAATGCGAACGAGGCTCATCAGTGTGAGAGCACACTACCGAGAATGACAGCCATGTGTGGTGGTGGTGGCCTGGGTGTGTGTTGGGCTGTGCTGTGCTGTGCTGTGCTGTGCTGCAGAGAGGTAGAGAGCTGGGGGCGTGGGGTGGCCACCAACATGGAGTGTTGTGTGTGTGTGTGTGTGTGTGTGTGTGTATGTGTGTGTGTGTGTGTGTGTGTGTGTATGTGGAGCTGTGTGTGTGTGTGTGTATGTGGAGCTGTGTGTGTGTGTATCTGAGCTGCTCAGGATGCGGGCATCATTATACAAAATAGGCTGCAGCGCACCGCCGTTACCGTGACCTCTGCTCGGTGGCAGGAGCGCATTATGCCATGTTGCCGCCATGGACGACCAAGGTCTCCGTCAGACCTCTAATTAGAATGTGAGCTCTACACACACACACACACACACACACATGCACACACACACACACACACACACACACACATACACACACACACACACATGCGCACACTCTCACAGACACACGTACGCACGTACAAAGAGGCTCGGGAGGGGAAAAACGAGACAGCGATTGTCAGTCTTTGCATCCATCATACAATATGCATTCATTCAAGTTCAGAATGCAAGGTCATGTTCACAAATGACTTTCTGCCGCCCACATTGCAAACATGGCTTACCGCTACAAAATGACAGACCTGCTGCTAATCAAGCCTGCACTAACCTGAGACCTGAAAAACGTCTCTATTGGTACACTTGTTATGTATCTCCTTTACAGAAGTATTTTGAGGCATGGGTGTACATGGTGCGGTAAAAAAAATAGCTTTCAGGAGTCATTCTGATTTCCAGTCCATTCCATCTATCTTGGTGTATACCTAATACATGTGATACATGTGGAAGAAGCAGATAAATTCTGTTAGCTCTTTTAAGTATATTTTTTATTATGAAAAGTATATTTCTGTTCCATAGTCCATATTTACATATGATTTAAAAATAACTCTGCCCCCTTGCCTCAGTGGAGACAATGTTGTGAAGAGTGATGCCGTGTGTGAAGAATATCAAATAAAAAAAAAAATGCATTTCCAAGGGGAAAGTCACGTTTCAGGGGGGAAGGGCAGAAGAGACTGTGTTGTGGCTAGTAGAGTTCACACCATCATGAATCAGTTCACTTTGGGAGTACCTTGGGCATGACAGGCGCAATATCCCTAAGTTTAATAAATGATAGGGGCCCGGCTTAAGAGGTCTTGTTGGTGGCAGAGTTGTGTGAGAGGAGAGCATGCTATGAGAGAGCTGTCAGCTGAGGGGAGGGTCCTGGCTACGTCTGCAACTGAATGGGATTTGAGCGAACAAACTGATTATCTGTCTTATGTGCCAGGTCAGGGTGAAACTTTGTCTGGTCTTCTTTAATGGCCCATAACTCAAGAGTCTGTGTGCTCTCACATGACGCCTGCCACTCGTCCACTGCAGCCATTTTAGGATGGCGTGACCCTCAGATATGCATGCACTGCGGCGTTTGAATAGAAACACTGGCCAACAATTTTGACACACTATTATTTGGTTTTATTTGTTATATTATATTATATCACCATATTTTATTTGGTGTCTAATTATGTATGTATGCATATCCTTTATTTGTTTGTTTAATTAATCGTTTGTTTGCTTAAAGACAAAACTGTTTTGGTTGCTCTTAAGTTTAGTAATGCGTCCTTGTTAGTACATTCACAGGGAAGAGAATAGGGGCAGGGTCTTTTTTCTTTTTTAATTAAATTACTGGGTTTGATATTAACTCAGGTATACAACTGTGAATGTTGCAGTCACCCTAACACTGAAAATCCAAAGACCTCAAGTTGAGAATACATCAATGGTGCTGTGTTTAACAATACAATTTTACTAAATCGACAAAGTAATTTTAGAAAATTGCCATAGCAATGGAATGAAATTGGATCGTATGTGTTATTCTGGGTTTTTTTTGTATTCAGAGAGGGTATTGAGAGAATGTTTGGGTTAAGCATAAAAATCCCAATTTTATTGATTATTTCTATTGTTGACCAATAGTACACAGTTACGAAAAGCACAGCTAATTAGTTACTCTGAGTCTAAAACAAATTTAAATCTTGAATACATTTATTCAGAGTACAGATCGGCTTCTCTTTCAAGCGAGGCAAATGATGAGAAAGGCCAGTTTAGCAGACAAAGATGAGAAGATTCATATGATGCTCTTTGAATACAAATATATATATAAATAAATGAGGGCACCTGCAGTTATGTTAAATATACAGACAGATTCGCCTTAATCATGCCTTCAGAAGACCGAACATTCAGCCCACGCTGTCTGGCCAGCAAGACAGTCATAAGCCTAGAGTTTATTTCCTACAGAGTTGATGGGGAAAAGTAAACTTCTCCTGTAAAAACCACTCCTGTCAGACAGAAGTAGAGAGGATCCAACTTTCTCGCTGCGTCCTCTCCATAGACTACCGACACCCGTCCTTTTCATCCACTTAGCAAACAAAAGCAGGTGAGGGTGGAGGGGCGAGGAGGGGGGGGGGGGGGGGGGGGGCACCCTTCCCGCTACCCATCTGAGACTTTACTGACATTTGGAAAAAAATAAAACACACAGACAAGGAAGGGAGTGGTTCTATTTAAGGGCACATACAACAGACAAAGCGAGACGTAAGATTTATTAAGCCGATACATTGTTCCACTCCAAGAATAATGGATGGTGTGCTTTTAATGTAGTCTGTTGAGGCTTTGTTATAACACCATTATCAACACTATTATCTATAGGCAGAGAGATAATGAAGAGTGCTGCAAGTGAGAGAAGAAGGTATTAAAATATGTATAGCTCAATACACCTGTCAGCCTTCTCAATAAACGAGGTTAGGGCGATAAGGGCCCATTGTGAGACCTTTAAAGGAAGCCACATCATTATCCAGGCTCGCGCTGAAAGGAAACCTGACCTTAATCTGTCAGAATCAAAAGAAACTTTACCCCCCGTCCCTTGAGTGCTCAACCCTGGTCTTGGCAATTTAAACACTGCATTCCACCCGTGCTGTGTTTCTAATGAGATCAGATGGGTATTAATCAGCAAGCCCAGGCTAGTTAAAGAGAATTAATACAGTTAGCATGTTACGGTTTTACACTTGAGACGTGTACTCGCTCAGCTTGCTTTATGCATTCGTGATGCAATATCTCAGGATGCACTAATGTGCTGTCTTCCATGCTTGTTTTTCCAGACAATACTGAAATATGACACAAATTGAAAGTAGGGCTCAGGTTGCGTGCAGAGAGCTGCTGAGGTTGAATTACCATTTTGCGAATGTGCCTTTTAGGGTACTGAAAAGGCATTGGCATTGTCTTAAATTATGTTTCCCCTCTTGGCATTGTCTGAAACAGTGTTTCTATATCTAGATATTGCCATTGTCTGGAAAAAATGTCTGTTTGTGGTCTTGTGCCTCAATTTTTTTGTGGTGTTTGAAAGGGTTTAGTACTTTTTTAAAAGGCCTAATGCTCCTGTTGAGTTGAAGCAAAGGCATGGCTTTCCCTTGGACATAAGAAAACCTTCACATATACTGCCTAATAACCGGTTTGTCCTCCTACTGACATAAAAATAGAATATTTAAATCATTGTGGACTACTATTACTGATGCTAAAATGGTCAGTCAGGTTCCGCCAACACTGACAGTGAGTAATCTCTGATAAAACTCTGGTGCTGCTGGATTATAACAAAACATATAATGTGTTCCTTTGCCAAACTGTTGAAGCACTTTGAGCTACATCCTTTGTATGAAATGTGTTATACAAGTAATAATTATTATTATAAAATATGATTATACTTTCCTAGGCTGATATCGAGAGGCTTGTTACCATGGTAATCACATTATGACAAATAAACCAGGAAAAAAAATGTGTTCTAAGCCCCAGGACCAGTTAAGACCCTGTCATTAGCACTGATGTTCAGGTAGAATAGAATCAGATGTGTGCTAGCTTATTCTGTCGACTCTTTCATGAATCAGAGTCACTGCTAGTAATTGCTTCTTCCAGTCTATGCACCTGACGACTGAAAAGTCGGCCACTTTACAGTGTTAGGTTCTCCCATGATACATGAGAGACTCAGGCAATGATTAGCGCCAGCACTGGAATGAAAGACCTGAGGAGAAAAGAACTCCAGTACACACTACACCAGATACGGGAATCATTTGCATTTAAGCCTAATGTTGATGTTGTTTGACAAGAAAACATATCCTACTTTGTTGGGAAGCGTTGGGGGGGACTCAGGCATCAAAAGCTAAAAGCCCTATCATGTTTTGGTTGTAGCGGTGTAGATTTCTGTAATTATGTCCTCTACCTGGTTAATTAGAGACTAATACTTCTGCTAAGTAAAATCTGGTTTAGTGTTGGTTTAGTATGTCACACGTCTAGCTTCTGAAGCCAAAATCCAGGTCAAAGGTCATTTGACATTTTTTTCCCCAATCATTTCAACAATCTGATTTTGAAAAGCACAACAGGACCAGTACATGGCAGGACTTTGAAGCAAGGACTGCCCATCTCTGTTTTAGACAGACAGAATGTTTAGTCTTTACTAAAAGGCTTTTGTTTTGTTTTTGTTCCTCTTTACAGGGAGCCATGGCCCTGCAAGCTGGGCCTCGTCCTACCCCGAGTGTGCCGAGAAGAACCAGTCGCCCTTGGACATCTCCGACAATGACGCCCGTGTCTCCAACGAGTGCCAAGAGCTGACGCTGGAAGGCTTTGAAGTGCCATCCTCCAACAAGACCTCGATGAAGAACACAGGCAAGACAGGTCAGTGCACCCTGGAGGGCAGGGGGGAAGGGGAGGGGAGGGGAGGGGAGGATGTACTGTAGCTTTGGTGTTGAGCATCGTTTGCCATGGCAGTCTATCATAACTCCATGCCAGTGCAGCGTCAGCAATCTCAGCACCACCTCATGAATGTTTGAGGATGTTCTGATAAGCCAAACAACTGTGGGGAGGGGTGTGGGGGGGGTGAAGTTTAAAAGTGAATCCGAATCAATATTAAAGTAGGCTGTCTCATCAGTCAGGCTGGTTTGTTTGGCCTGACATCTAATCACATTCCGTGGAAATCTTCTGTGTTCCCTTAACCACCCTCCCCATTGGCATAGGCCAAGGCGCTGGCAGACACAAGGCCACGCCATCGATCAAGGATCTGACTTTAACACAAACTGATTTGGTCCGCACTCTGATCCAGGTCTCATTGGCAATTCTGACACAAAATCTTAAAATAGAGATAGAAGCTAAAATGGAGAGAGACGCCGCCAGGGTTAAAAGGGACAGGTTTTTTTCCCCCCTTTAATTGAATAAATAACATTCCCTATAATGATGGCATGAATATTTATTATGTTAGTTGTGATGAAACATCTCTTGGCTCTTGATCGCATAGATGCTGCTCTGCCTTTAATGCAGTGGGACTGGTGTGGATGGCGAGGCGTTATAGTGTGTGTTGTTTACCGAGCACTCCAGACAAGCCCTGTAAATCCCTGGTGCTTTACGTCTCCCACTCACCTTGTGCTCTGAGCTGCTTTGGCTCTACGAGGGGCAGATATATTCTCTTGGCTCCCGCAGGCTCTTAGTCTGCCCTGCTTCCGTGCCGCTGCTGCTGCTTTGCTTGCTGTGGCTCCTTAAAGCAGTGTCTCGTTGCCTGGGTGTGTATTTTTAAGGTACTTGCTGGGGCTCCTTAAAGCAGTGTCTCGTTGCCTGGGTGTGTATTTTTAAGGTACACAAACCTTAGGGACAAACCTGAGTAAGTTCACTCAGTTTTGGATGTAAACATGCTAATAAAAGACCCCTATGGCTTTATTACCCTATCAAAACCAAGTTAAGGACACCTTTATTAGGAGGATTACTCTTTAAATGTATTCATCCAGTTTTGTAACCAAAACATGTGCGTGAAAAAGTAAGTAAGTAAAATTTATTTATGTAGTGCTTTTTTCAGACAAGACAGTAACAAAGTGTTTCACAGTGGTGGGATTAAAAAGAAAAAACTGAAAACACATTACCACAGTCAAAGCAGACACAAAATGCTTCACAGTGTCAGAATTGTTACAACACTAAGAACACAATCACAGTAAAACATAATCACAGAAAATATAAAATATAGATATTACAGGTTAGCGAAAAAAAAAAGCTAGTTTGAAAAACACAGGCCCATCTGGCAGGGGGCAGTCAAGAAAAGAAGCCATTTCAAAAGCACTGTGATTTTTCCCTCCTTTGGGATTTGCTTTCCCACTCCATTTCTTGGCAAAGAGCTGCACCTAAGACCAGACACTTCACACTGGTGTGAGTTCTGCAAATACCTTGAAACACACGGTGCTCCACAAAAGCTGTGGTAAAAACCTCTGCGTGATGGATCTTAAGCTGCATTTTGAAAGAGTCTACAGACACAGCAAGCCTGAGATTGACGGGTAGAACATTAGGGAGCAGCTGTCTCAAATGCACGATCACCACAAGTTTTTAAACAGGTGCATGGAACAGAACAGACAAGTTCTGATTTTCAGACCTAAGAGAGTGTGCCCCTGTGTGGGGGTGAATTAATTCTGCTGGATAGGCGGGTGTCTGGCCATGCAGTTTTCTATATGTTATTGCAGTGGTTCTTAACCTTGTTGGAGGTACCGAACCCCACCAGTTTCATATGCTCATTCACCGAACCCTTCTTTAGTAAAAAATAAAAAAATATATATGATTTTTTTTACTGCTGCACAAAATGAACCGTGCATTAACGGTTCCACCGAGGCTCCACCGAACCCCTGAGACCGTCTCACCGAACCCCTAGGATTCGATCGAACCCAGGTTAAGAACCACTGTGTTATTGTGAGGATCCTAAACTGGGTCCTGTACTGTACAGAGAGCCAGTGGAGGGAGCTGAGAAGGGGAGTAATGTGGGAGTGTCTGCTTGACCTGGTGAGTAGCCTAGCAGCAGCATTTTAAATGGACTGTAAGTGAGAGAGGGCAGATTTGTTAAGGAAAAGGAAAAAGAGTGTTACAGTAGCCAATGTGGGTGGGAAGAGATGCAAGCATGAAGAAGCTTCTCTAACTCAGAACAATAAGCCCTTAGTTTGCTAATGTTGCACAGATGGGAAAAACATGATTTTCTTAACTGTTTAATATGTCTTGAAAGACTAAGACTTATCGAAAATCATCAGGGTCCTGTTCATCCCGCTGTGTTCTCTTCTCATGATGTCAATTATTTTTGTTAACTTCTGTGTCATCTATGGTCCCTGCCCTGAGGTCAAGGCATCTTCTCTGTTTGACAATCTCGGTGGAAATAAAAAAGAAAACTGTCACCAGCATTTGATCAGTGGCTGGGCTAATCTCTGTTCAGACGTCAACTGTGAAGATATAACAGAGCTATCGGCTTACAGTAAACATAGCATATGCTTGCTGTCTCTTTATGCATTAGACGTGTGTGTGTGTCTGTGTGTGTCTGTGTGTGTGTGTGTTTGTGTGTGCGTGCGTGTGCAAGCTCGTGCATTTGTGCATGCTTTCATGCGTAAGTGTCTCCGTGTTGGGGAGGGGTGGGTGGGAGAGTAAAAAAGAAGAAGACGATGATATGTGGCCTTGAACATCAGAGTATGTGGATAAAAATGTCCGTGGATCTGCGTGTGTGTGAGTGGCAGAGGCTCTCAGAAGGCATCAGGGAGTGGAGGATGAAGCCGAGGATGTGAGACGTAGCCCGGAGCCGTGTCTCAGTGTGCCATCCGCTGTGTGTGCCAGAAGAAGACTCGGCATGAGGCTGCGGATGAGAAGCGCTGCCCCTTAACTCGCTCTGTTCACACGGAGGTTTCACCGCGGCTTTTGTGGAACGTTAGCGCGTGTTTCAAGGCATTTTTGCGGGAACTCGCACCAGTGTGTGAAGTGTCTGATCTTAGGTGCAGCTCTTTGCCAAAAAATGGAGTGGGAAAGCAAATCCCAAAGGAGGAAAAAATCACAGTGCCTTTGAAAATGGCTTCTTTTCTTGACTGCCCCCTGCCAGATGGGCCTGTGTTTTTTTTAAAGCAGGCCCAATCGTTTTGATATGCCAAATTTGTCTCATAAAAGAGGCAGTACAAATCGTACGGGTCCATTGAAAGGGCAGTCAGTGTGACAGGGTGTAGTTTTGTAGACCTAGCGGAGTAATTAAAACTCAGAGGCCCAAGTAAACTTTTTGAACAGTGCTTAAAGCATGTAGCTCACTGGCCTTATTATTTCTCAGAGGGAGTTGAGAGAAAAGTATGAAAGCTTGTTCTTGTGCAGCCATTTTTTTTATTTATTTCATCTACAGTTCCAAAAATAGCATACCATTGCGGGAAGTAAGGGAAATTAGACTATGTATGATGATCTAAATTGACGATCTTAAATTATTTTCACAGAAGATCACCAATTCAATTACACATTTTCCCCTCAACTTCACCTTTTATTCAATCCAGATTTGTTTGGTAGATCTAGTTATCATAGTTACATTCGTCCCTCGGAGGGTTTACTTTTTAAATCACATTATGCACTTGGTTGTCAAACCAATGCCAAGTGAGGAATGGTGGAAAATGCTGGTGTGTGTGTAGCCCTGTCTTGGCCACAGCCAGGTGTGTTTTGACTCTGCCAGGTACTCGTGCCCTTGATTGAACCTCCTGCTTCCGAACATTTTATTCCCGCTACCTGAGTTATCCTGCACTCATGGCGTGTTCAAAAACAAGCACGTCTGGATGCCAGTTTAAGGAAAACAGCCAGTGGCTGACAGTGCAAAATTTGAACAAAGAACCAGGGGAGATGAACATTGCCCATTTACTTGCAATTACGACCAATCGTTGATTAAATTCTGTGTTATTTACAGTGGGAGCGTGCTTCCAAAGCCAGTGTGAATCATTTCCTTAACCATATGAGACCAAAAAAGCTGTGAAAACCACTAAAAATTGCATCAGTCAAAACATGCACAGATTGAAGTCAAATCTAAAGACTCCTGTTAAAGGGAAAAGGCTGAATTTGATAATTAAACTTAACTGAACATCATCTGTCTATTTATGTATGCATTCAAGGGGGGTTTTAATTTGTTGTTAGATAATACTAACAACGGCAACAACAATAATAATCTTCATCATCCATCTGTTTATTCATGCTTCAAAGAGGGGTTGTGGTTTGTTGGTGGTGTAGAGGTGGGGCTGAGGGTTGGTGTCGGTGGTTTGTCCTATGGGTTTGCCTCACAACCTACTGTATGTCCAACATGACTGTTTCATCCACAGCTAATTAGAATACATTTACATTAGCTAATGCTAGAATATGTTTATATGTCTCCGTAATTACTGCATAGCATATTTACATGTCGCTCCTGTGTCTCCATTGGCCCACTGCAGTGTCCATCCTGCTGAAGAATGATTACTTCGTGAGAGGGGCGGGCCTGCCGGGTCGCTTCAAAGCCGAGAGGATAGAGTTCCACTGGGGTCACAGCAACGGATCCGCAGGCTCTGAGCACAGCATCAACGGCCGCAAGTTCCCCGTGGAGGTGAGAGAGGTGGCCTCGCATTCTGTCATGCACACACTGAGAATTTGCATTGTAAACACAGGAAAAGGTGACCTCAGGAAGCAGTTGTTCAGGTCAAAGGTCGTGTAGCATTTTCTGTACGTGAAATTGTGACATTGTCAAACTCATGGTAGTTACTATCAGCACTTTTGTTTGCCTTCTTACAGTTTGTCGACCTTCCCTGCAGGCTTGTAGTTATTTAACGCACATATGTTTTGGTTTGAGCCTTTTTTTCCCTTATGTTCTTGTTATCTCCCTTAAACCGTGAAAAAAACAAAACAAAACAATAACTCTAAGTGTAAGCCACACATGTCGACTTGAAGAAATACTGCTCTGCTTTGCTAATATTTGTTTGCTGCTCTCATTACCCTTAAGAGAACAAGGCGATTGGTGTCAGTGGAATTATTTAGGTAGGTTTCTTCATCCAAAGTAAATTTAGCAAATAAAGCCAGCAAAACGTCACTGCCGAATTGGCTAATATCGTTAAAAGCTAGTGATAGATGGGGGATGTTCCTCACCGCAAACACACGGACAGAGAACAAATAAACGTAATTAAAGCATTGAATTAAAGGAATTTCACAGAGAGAAATTGATGAGCTTTGTACATGGCACTTTGCTTTGTTGTGGATTCAAGCATTAAAGGATTTATTTACAGAAGTCCCTCCTCTTGCTTGCTATCAGCTTATTCTATTGGTGCCAGCTCTGCAGTCTTTACAAGAAGGCTGGGGGCCTGAGTCTACAGTATGCTTACAGTTACTCTGTACTTTTTATTAAAAAAAAACATTTTAGACCATTGTTTGATGCGGAAATTGGCAAGTATCACTACAATTGTTTCTTATCATTCAGTACACATTCCCTGTAGTTTTTTTTATTTAATTTACTGGAAAAAAGCTTATGGTTATGTTAAATGCTCACACAACTGTAGTAGTTTACCAGGGAAGTAACTGCATAGCTAATTTCATCATAACTTGCCAACTATGCATTTGCATACTTTCACAAATACATATGTTTACTGAAAGTGACAACATTCATGTACTTACAGTCAGATGTAACACAAGCTCATGAATGGGTATTTTCACATGGCACGAACAGTTGGTCTAATAATCAATGCAGCGCGTATTCAGGCGAAGGTTGTCTCTGCCCACACAGAAAATAGCCCTGAGTGTGGTCATAGCACTCAGTCAGGGAGACTGAATGGAGCCCATCTCTGCCTGTTAATGGACAGGCTGATATTTTGAGATGCCCGGCCATCAAAATGAGATCATATTTCCAGTGCAGCACATTTAGTGGGAACCATTTCTATTTTTGAGTGAGTCAGAAAAATAAGTTACTAAAGAGTTTCTTTCTTCCCATTGTCCACACTGGCTATTTAGCTCCTCACCAAAAGCTTTTGGGATGAAGTGTACACTCTTTAAAAGGAGGGGGAAAAAATCCAGATCAGGACTGAATGACCATCAGGAAGTGAAATTTTAAAAGTCTGACATTGAAAAACAGACCAAAAGTGGTTGAGTCCTTCTTGACATCATTACCTAGCAGATGAGGGGTGAAACATTTCTATCAAAGTTGACCTGTAGTTACTGCAGCAAGACATGGTAGGTGCAGCATGTCAGTGTGTTGTTATATTTATTTTATTATTTTATTATTTCAATAATCTACCTGTTGTTTACGACCAATACTATATCTTCACATACAGTGATATCTGTTTGTTGTCCTGTAAGCGTAGAGGCAACAGCAGATTATAAATCCAGCATTGTCTTTGCCATGTGAGATGTGAAGAGAGCAAGTGAAGGGCGCTCTAACCCCAGCCAGCCACTACAGGAAATGGTGTAATGATCTCTCCCATTAAGCTCATTCGCCAGACAGGCCGTGCTGTAGACAGCTTGTTTGTCCCAATCTGTGCTTTACATGAAAGCTATCTGTGGCTGTGGGTAGTTTGGGTGGGTGGGTGGGAGGTTGGGTGGGGGAGGTGGGGGTCTGGTGGCAGTGCTGCCTGAGAAGACAGGCTGAGGGCCTACTCAGGCCTCAGGGCTGAGCTTCTCCCTGTTCCTCATTAGAGGACAGCCAGCAAGCCTAACACACACACACACACACACACACACACACACACGCACTAACACACACACACACACACACACACACACATACACACACACACACACACACACACACACACACACACACACACACACACACACACACACACACACACCATGCAGCACATCCTGCCTGTTTCATGTGGCTGGTTATATAGACGACTGGCTTATGTGTGTGTGCATGTGCTTGTATTTACAGTGTGTAACTGTAATGTACAATGTATGTTTGTGTACAATGTGTTTGTAACTGTACATTACAGTAGATGCAGTTGTGTGTGTGTGTGTAATTCTGTGCAGACACTTTTGGGTATATTTGTGTGTGTGTGTCTGTGTAACTGTGTGTGTGTGTGTGTGTGTGTGTGTGTGTGTGTGTGTGTGTGTGTGTGTGTGTGTGTGTGTGTGTGTGTAACTGTGTGTGTGTGTGTGTGTGCATACGCCTATATGTGTGCACGGCGAGCGATGAGCTTTTTACATTTTCTGGTGGTCACAGTGAGCCCTTTTCACCCTCCGCTGCAGCAGCAATGCGAATGCGAGACACCCACAACCACCCAGAGACGAGAGTCTTTAGCCAATTACTTTAGCAGGGCCTTCACACTGCTGCCTGGCCTGCAACGGCTCAGTAGCCCCCCGTCAGATTAAAGCAAGATGGGGACGGGCAGCAACAACAATGGGGAGTGTGTGCCAGCGTCAGTGCTGTTTACATGCGAGGGGCTCTTACATGTGGGTCAGTCTTAAGAATGCAGTCAGATGTTATGTTGGCTGTGTAGGCCACGGTTGAACACACACGCAGCAAATCCTGCCATAAGCAGCCTCTGCATGTTAAGCAGTAGGAGACTAAAGAATTGAATCCATTTGGTGGGTGGCCATGTTGATGGTGGTGGCCAATGTGTGTGTGTGTTTCTGTGTGCGTGTGTGTGTGTGTGTGTGTGTGTGTGTGTGTGTGTGTGTGTGTGTGTGTGTGTGTGTGTGTGTGTGTGTGTGTGTGTGTGTGTGTGTGTAAGGGGGAGTCTATGGTAGAGAATGAAACAGTTTATGAGCTTGATTTGTTTTTCTTCACTTTAAATTTTTTCTGTGGCACGAATGTGAGTAATTCCCGTGTGTATCTGCCTTGTCGTGCATCGGGGGAAACGTGCTAAGCCACACGAACACATTGTGTGTAATGCTTGATTTTGAGGCTTTGCTTCAGCCTAGGACGGTACAACCCCAAATCCCCTCGCACAGAAGACGTCTAATCCCTTATTTTCATGAATGCTAAAAAATCACCACAAGCAGTGGGGTGGGCTGCAGATCTGTGTGAGACATTGTGTTTAAATTTGCTGTGTCCGTGTGCATGTGTGCTGTGTGCTTTTAGGCATGGCAGAGTAGAGTAAAGTAGAGTAGAGTAGAGTAGAGTAGAGTAGAGTAGGGTAGGGTACAGTAGAGTAGAGTAGAGTAGAGTAGGGTAGAGTAGGGGTAGAGTAGAGTAGAGTAGAGTAGAGTAGAGTAGAGTAGGGTAGGGTACAGTAGGGTAGAATAGAGTAGAGTAGAGTAGATACTTTATTTCTCCCGAAGGAAATTAGAGTGTCCAGCAGCATATACACATCGTCTTATACATATATCACATATAAACATATATGTACATACATTCAGGGATTCAAGGATTAGGGCTTCTTTTGTTTCACAGTGGAAGGAGGTACGCACAAGAGGATAGTTGTGCCATTAGTAAGTTTCCCTCCCTGGGCAGGGACACTTTAGACACACCTGTGTGTGTGTTTGTGTGTGTATGTGTGTGTGTGTGTGTGTGTGTATGTGTACACACCAGTGTGTGTGTCTGCATGTGTTTGTGTGTGCAGGCATGTGTATGTACCTTAGATGTGTATGTGGCAGTTATAGCCCACAAGGCAAATGTTCCTCCTCACGTTAACCAGCGGTAATTTCTCGAAGCTCGTGCTGCACTGACGCTGCACACAGCAGACATTCTGTGACTGGTCCCAGCCGTATCCCATAATGCACTAGCTCAAGACTGCATTTGCATTCTAGTGACCCTCTCCGCCAAGTGACTGGAGCAATCTT
>CM059267.1:9306585-9316585 GCA_030347295.1 Setipinna tenuifilis | reverse complement strand
TAGAAGATGGCTCTTTGCTCGTGGGGTGAGTAAACAACTTGAAAGCGTTAATAGTTTTCTGTGTCTGGTTTGTTCGTAGGTGGGGAGGAAGGACAATGTGGCAGTGGACCCCATCATCACAGGACTGAAAAGAGTGGTGCATCATGGTGAGCTGCTGTTTAAATTTCAGATTTGTGTGTGTGTGTGTGTGTGTGTGTGTGTGTGTGTGTGTGTGTGTGCATAAGTGAAATAAATACTGTCATAAACACAAAAACTGCATGGGGTTAAGGAAAGGATAGTGTGATTGAAGTGTGCAGTTGTGTGTGTCTAAGCATGCATGTGTGAAGCGTATGTATGTGTGTGTGTGTGTGTGTGTGTGTGTGTGTGTGTGTGTGTGTTGTACATCATAGTGTGCCACCATTTTACAAAACACATTTGTGAGATTCACAACATACCAATAACACCAAATCACCAACTGTCTACTCCTGTACGACAGAGCAATGTGACTCTCGTCGAGAGGCAATATTTACGGGTGAGGAATGAGATGACGGATAGCAGATCATCATGAAAATGCTCTGCTAGAGACATTACTGTTCATACGATGGTGTGTTCTGCCCACAAGATGCCAGAGGGCTTAGGGGTTGTCCATGTTTTGCCCGCTAGGCGTAAGCGATAACTGCTTTAGAGCGGATAATCTCACCAATGCGTCCAGTGAGGAGCAAAAGATTTAGATCGCTGAGGAGATGGACTCTATCCTCTAACGACATCAGCTGGGAGAGGATCTAGTCTGTCTGCTTCCACCACTGACCTCTGCTTTTCTGGTAATGCTTTCTTGGAACAGTTAGCTTAATTTCTACATCTGTACCCTTTTAAATACATGGTAAAGATGTATGAAGTTGATAATAACTTAACAGGGAATTAGGCTAAACAGTTCTGAGAAAGGTTACCACTATTACCAAACAACTTGAGTTAATACAATGTACCTGTGAATATTACTGAGAGCACATTTTGTGCTTCATTTGTTTGCACTGTATCCCTTTAAGATGCTGTGCCTCGTGTAACCTGTGGTAAATTGCCAGTACTTCACTATAATGAACTGCTTTTTAACAGGTAAATATGTGGAAATTAAGGGACTGTGAAACAAAAAAAGAAAGCATTGCCTTGTTTTCATTACTCTCCAATCCCCCCAATGCTGTTCCTCCCCTCCAGTCATTTGCCTAATTCCCCATAAAGATATTAGCAAACTTGGTTTCTATAACGTACTATCTATTTAACAAGTAAATATGTGGAAATCATTTTTCTTCCCATACTCCCCACCCACCCTACCCCACCCCTGTTCCTTCTCTCCCCAGACAAGGAGACGTTTCTCGGCCCGTTTACTCTCCGTGAGATGCTGCCGCTGTCCCTGGGCAGCTATTACCGCTACACGGGGTCCCTCACCACCCCTCCCTGCAGCCGTGTGGTGGAATGGATCATCTTCAGCCAGCCTGTGTTCCTGTCCCACCAGCAGGTGAGAAGACCCGTTGTCCCCGCGATGCTAAAAGCACCCCCCCCCCGGCCCACACACACACACACACACACACACACACACAACCCCACCACAACCCCCACCCCCCCACCTTCCAGGCCTGGAGCTAAACTCCTCCAAACTCCAGCGTGAGGGCCATTAATCTTGTCTAAAACGCCAAGGTTAGTGCAGACTGTTCACGATTTTGCCCACAGTTTAACTCTGGGGCCTAGCGGGTGCTATTTTATCACGGAATGCATAGGGCTAACTTCCTGGTGGTCCGTAGCCCCACCCCCCTCCGGGCCTCACTTGTGTGAGTACGCGTTTCCATGCCATGTCCCAAATGACGTTGGTGTGATTTATCTTCGGCGCTGACCCATTACTTGTGTGTGGGACTTTGCACTGCAGTAGGTGTGCCAAGGCACTCGGGGAATGGATCCTAAAACGGGAGAGAGGGAGGAGAAGCTCGAGTGTGCCAAGGCAGTCGGTTAACTAGCTTGTGCCTTATTACTGCCAGTCACAGATGATTTACTGCAAATTAGCTCGTTTGAAAAATCCAATCAGACTAGTTGTCTGTGGAATGTGCATATTTAAAACGAAAAAAATGTTAGCGCTCTAAGCAGTCGGTGGCGTCTGTAGCAGATTCATCAGCCTGTTTCAGTAAGTATGGTCACGCTTTAATGTGGCAGTTTTGTGAAATGCCAGGCATTCACAATGTGAGAAGCTGTCAGTGGTAGATCAGTTATGGAGCTCTCTGCAGTGTACCACATTTAAACTTGGGGGGAAAAAATGTCTGAAGAGCCAGCAGAGAGTTGTCATGTCAGTGCATAACAACCCAGCCCTGGCTCTGTAGTCTGGCCAGCCTGTCACCCTCTGTTTCAGGAGGTGTTATGACAACATACTTTTAAAAAGCACTTTTCGTGTCTTTTTGAGGCTGCATACCCCTTTGCAAAAGTGAATTACCAAAAGTGGATTTGAAAATAGCAGTACTAACTGAAAATTAAGATACCATATGCAAAATATACGTTTTAGTCATCTCTATTATGTGAAAGAAGTGCAAAAGAGGTCCTTGTGTGTAGGCTGAATTCAGGAAACAAAGGATTGATCTGTTTTCCTTGAGACAAGGCTGCATAACTACCTCAGTTAAAGGCCAGGCTCAGCCTGATGGATCATGACAAAGATAATTGTTACAAGTGCATCCCAGACTGCGTGTTTTCTCTTTTTATTCACTTCTCTGAGTGCTGCATCACTTTATTGATCTACAGGGATATTCAATCTTTTATGTTTTCTTTTGCCGAAGATCAGAAAGAGTGATCAAAACACAGCAAATTCCATTCCATTCTAAATGTCTCCATTCAGCACAGCAAACATCAATGTGTTTTTGCCATTACCCTACATTTGCTATGCATAGGAACCCTCAAACAATTTTTACAACAGTGAACTACCTATGAAGATGCATTTATCCATCACAATAACTATCCCCCTACGCCCCTAAATCACAAACATGTTCATCTTCTCCACCTTTTGTGAGAATGGCAAGCTCACAAAAGGCAGAGGACAACTTCGCCTCTGCATCACAAACAAGCCTGCTCTTTTCAGAAATGTTTTTCACAGACTTTCTTTCTTTCTCCCTTGAATCTGTTCAGAGTTCATCATCACAATCTATGCGCTTGTCAGGTATTGAACACCTTTCGGCTGGAGAACCAGATGTTTTTATGTTCAAGTGCTGTGTGCAATTAGTTTTTCACGATTGCTAAAACACTTTTTAACTGTCTACAACTGTCTACCTTTTTCTCAAAACTGTGAACACAAAACCCTTTTTTTCAAACTTCATTCCTAAAACCCCTGAGTCTTGTTAGAAAACTGAACAATCACCTCAAAACACTTTTTAAACTGTGCTCAAAACTAACTCATGGTCTCAGATCATTCACCAAGCAGGCACAATGAAAATCCTGCTAAGCAGTGACTAAACAGTACATCAAACAATAGAAGACACAGTGTTCAGACTATGGCATATAGGTCCTGGAAGAATGTTTATTCATTGCATACAGTGAAAAAAAATCAGCATATTATATATAAGTTAAATGGGGACAATCTACAATAAAAAATAGAATAAAAATAAAGAATAGATTATTTAAAAAAGTGGATGATTGCTTAGTCAGCTTTATCATGCCTTTGGCCTGGGTCAGGCCACAGGACTTCGTCCACATCACAGGCAATATTCTACTATTCTAGGCATCGGGGGAAGAAGGCTGTTGCCAGCCTTGACACGCTTCTTCATTTATATCCCCACATGCCAACTTAATGGCCCACAGGAGATCAACCCTGATGTAGGGTTGTCCATCATAGACCTTCCATCTCCAACTAGAGAAAAACTCCTCTATTGGATTAAGAGAGTATGGTGGGAGGTACATATTTATGAATTGTTCATAGATGTTGAATCATTCCCTTATCTGACCAGTGCGATGGAAACATGGATGGACTTTGTGCCAAATAATGACATAAGAACATTGTTTGTTGATTTCATTCTGCTGAGCTACCAACCCCCCCCCCCCCCTCCTTGTTAGGTCGAAATCCGCTTCATCTACAGATATTTATTTATTCATGGGGTTTTTCCATGGCATCCAATTCAAATATTCCCTACATGTAGAAATAAATAGAGAGCTTTGTAGGTGAACAGAAAGGCAGGCTGATAATGTACAGAATGTGATTTGTATTATGAAGCCACCAGGTCTGATTGTAGTATATATGCAGTAATATTGTACTGTGTCTGAATATACACTTACTTTGACATACTGATATAGCAGCTCTTTCACTCTCTCAGAGTTGCACTCAAAGGGTACTCTATATACTTGTTTGATGCGTACCCTGTTGCGTTTGAGGGCACGGTCAATGGTGGAAAGGCTGACTGAGTTGATTTCTTCAAAATTGAAGTTACCTTCAATAACTCGTTGTTGTATTTCTCAGAGTGTTATGGTCTTGGTTTGAATGACCATATGAACCATCATGCCCTCTTGCTGCTGAGAGATTATAGGGGTCCTTCCACCTCCACCTGGCAGTCTTGCAGTTCTACAGCAGTGAATATACGCAAAAAAGCAAAGAGGACAGTGATGAGCATTATCAGTGTTCGGAAGCATTTGTTGTAACTGTAAACCTTTAGCGATTACTATACTGCATGATAATGAACATTTACGCTGTAACTGTTCTCTTGTCTGAATCTCTTGTCTGATTATTGAAGCCCCAGAGAAACCGGTGATGTTTGGTTGCTTCTCTCATTGTTATTCCATGAATCAGGACATGGTCCATAACTGTTGCCTGAATTTCATCGTTTATTACCACTCTTGGTCTTCCTCTTCTTCCTCCTGCCTGTCCCAGTCCTCTTCCTTGCAACCCACTTCTGAAACATACTCACCTCCTGCACCTTTGGTTTTTGTCCATTTTTGTTATGAAACTATAACAAGCCTGTTTCAACTCTGAAGTGGTGTATATTGGTTGTCGCATCATTAGGCACAATTGTTATCAATCACCGTGTTTAATGGGTGACATCTGTGTTTAATTGTGTACACATTCTGCCTTTTTTGGTTAACAATGTAATTAAGATATGCATCACAAGGCAAAATGTGCCTTAATTGGATGAGAATGTGTTAAGAGTTTTGCAAAAAAAGGTAAATGAGTTTTGAAAAGTTTACCTACTTAGTGACAGTAGTCTATGGTTTTGCCAAAAAAGTGATTAATTAAATAAATGTGTTCAGGCATTTTGAAAATTTGATTCAGAGAACAGGGTTTAGTCTTTTAGCAACTTTGAAAAACTGTAAGCTGCTACTGAACCAGATCACGTTGGCTTGCGCTGCCTGGGGGGGATTGTTACATATTTTCATTTTTATTTTATTTTATATCTTTAGGTTCATGCCTTAAGGGCTAAGATATGTTAACATGTCCATTCCGAGTGTATTTACCGCATTTTACAAGAATCCTAGACTGGGTTACATGTTCATTCCCACCTTTTAATATAGATGGACCCCTCTCTCTCTCCCTCTCTTTCTCTCTGTCTCTCTCTCTCTCTCTCTGTCTGTCTGGCTCTCTGTCTGTCTGTCTGTCTCTCTCTCTCTCTTTCTCTCTCTGTTTTTCTCTCTCGGCAAGGCTTGCTCTGCACAGTCACAAAACTGTTGTTTTGTCCTTGAGTACACCCCTCTGCAATCTAATTAAAAGCAAACTTGATTTGATGCACAACAGCTCCCTTTCAGAGATTTGGATGTGCCTTTGTGGCATCAGCTAGCAGCCTGCCATCTTTTATTTAAAAACATTTTTTTAACCTCCCTTACATACACACGTACACAAGCACACAAGCACACACACACACACACACACACACACACACACACACACACACACATATGCATGCACACAGGACGCACGCACTCATGCACACACACACACACACACACACACACACACACACACACACACACACACACACACACACACACACACACACATCCTTCATCATCTCCCCTCTGCCCTTCCAGCTGGAGGCCTTCTACTCCATCTTCACCACGGAGCAGCAGGACCACGTGAAGTCGGTGGAGTACCTCAGGAACAACCATCGGCCCACGCAGGCCCTGGACAACCGGGAGGTCTTCAAGTCGGCCGTGAAGGACGCATGGGCCTCTGACCCCATGATGGACAGCCACAGTGGGCCCCTGGGCACGGAGGCCTCCAAGGGTAAGATGGGGGTGGGTGCGATTGCTGACCGACTGACACTGTTTGCCAGCCATCATTACCACATGGAAAGCAAGCCTGTAGAAAGGCTCTTGTGTCCTTGGACTTTTTCTTAACAAGGCTTGGGCTGTGGTTCTTATTTAGTATTTATGCGAACGGCGTGTCTTGAATGTGTGAAAAAGCTTTAAGAGAAAAAAAAAACCCACATGGTTTGTCCCCTTTGTAATGTATTAGATATATTTCAGCATTACCTCCATCCTAGTGCATGTGTTTCCTTTGTAGTTGGTTTGTCTGTAAGTAGAATTGCAAAAAAAAAAAAATCACCAGACCTCTATAACCTTAGTGGACAAGTGCGGTGCACTCTAAGAAAGAACCTATTAAATGTTGAGACCTCAGCGGACTCATGGGGCAAGACACTGAATTTGGTCCTGGCAGACATCTCCTCGCTCTCCAAATGTCCACTTGTAGTTTTTTTCAAGTGGTTTGGTCAACCAAGTCAGCCACTTGACTTTGACATCACATTGATGGGGGGAAAAAAAAACACCTGCCTTCATATGAAAGAGACAGCGAGAATGTAGGTCACTAAAAATCAACCTGTGAGCACAGCACCACAGCCTGGGAATAAGATAAGCTATTGAGCTAGGTGGTCGTGCTCCAGATTAAAAAAGACAGCTCCACCTAAGGCGATGAGGATAGATGTTATAATACCCAGAGTGAGGAAGCTCCAAGTAATGATGGATTGAAGATGGCCATGCTTTTTTTCGTGCTTTCCAATACTTCATAAAAATTAGGCAGGAAGCTGTGTTCAGAACAGAAATGTTCAGAACAGAATTTTTAAGTCTTTAACTCCAGTGGTTAAGCTTACTGTCATGCTTTCATTCAGAATCGTTCTGTCTCTGTGTGTGTCTCTCTTTCTCCCTCTCTCCTTCTCTCGCTCTCCCTCTCTCTCTCTTTCTTTCTTTCTCTCTCTCTCTTTCTCTTTCTCTCTTTGTCTCTCTTTCTCTCTTTCTGTCTTTCTTTCTCTCTCTTTATCTCTCTTTTTCTCTTTCTGTCTCTTTCTTTATTTTTCTGTCTTTCTCTCTTTCTGTCTCTTTCTTTCTCTTTCTCTCTCTCTTTCTCTCTCTATCTCTCTTTTATTCCCATACTCCACTGTTAGGCCTCTCTCGCCTCTGTGCAAATATGCATCTGCTGTAATTTCTAAATGAATGCGGAGTAGAAAATTCTCTCTCGCTGTGCACCAATTCATCCTTTCCCAGAGAGTAAACTCCGACAGCTGTTGGCAATATTACCTGAACATGCTGATCTTCTATTTCTCTGACCACTCCACCTGCAGGGCCCTGACAATACGCCACAGCCCTTACAACTGCAGAATGCAAATTCAACAATAGCTTGTGTAATACATTCACACAGGGATAAATATGTTAATTTTTACGTCGTCTTTCGAAAAAAAAAAATGTGGAAGCAATTTTTCTTTTCTTCAGCATCATGATTTTCTGGTTAATCCTGCTTCCTAATCTTTCAATATTGCATGACATGCAAGGAATGAGATCGGAATCCTGATCACATCTGTGTATTTGTTTTTCACTGACCATTCCTAGTTTTTCTTGTCTTACATTCATCATTCCTGTACCTCAGTACCTTGTTTTTTTGCCTTTCTTTGCCCATATTAACATAAAAACTCTTCTCTTCTCAGGGTCGGGGTGCCCTTTATGGTACATCAGTATGTGTGCGTTTGGTCTTAAGCTAACAAAAAAGGCCAGAACACACACTCCAGTCTGTTCCTTTAAATGTTGGGGTTTTGGTCTCATCCTGAGCAGAAAGAATTGATTGTCAATGGTTATGATGAAGTGGAAAGCACCGTAATGGCACCCGAGAGGCTGGGTAATCAGCATTAATATTCACGCTAAAAATAAAACCCGTGCAAATGGAAGCCCGAGTTACGAAATTGCCATTGTGGCATTCACACGTTGGCAGGGTCCCGCCGGTGAAAAAAAAAAAGCTCTCCCATTTTCCCTCCTCACCTCAACCTCCCCTCTGCCGCCTTTTTTTTCTGTCTCTCTCTGTCTGTTTCTCGTACACACAAATACGCTAGGCACGCACATGCACACAGGTACATACACATACACACAGACACACACAAACATGCTTGCGTGCGCACATGCATACACATACAAATATGCCAGACACACACACACACACACATTTGCGTGTGCACACACACACATGCACACACACTTACTCTCACTTTCACATTCTCTCTCTCTCTCTGACACACACGCACGCACACACACACACACACACAAACCCTCTTTCCTTTCTCAGAAGAAAAAAAAAGGAAACACAAAACAAAATGGAGCTCTTTAGTGGCGAGGCTGATGGTTATCTCAGGTTTTATTGTTATCAGTGGAATAATCAGGATAATTATGATGGCGCTGATGAACTTGCTGGTGATTACAGCGACACTGATCATTCCCGCTAACAGAGCCTGCTCCTGCTGAGAGAGGCCGTGTCTGCAGGTGTCCATGGCCTAATCACCCCAGCACCTCCTACCCACCCCAACCTACCCCACCCCACCCTACCCCACCCCAACCCACCCTACCCTAACCAGCCCCACCCGTCTTCTCTCCTCTCCTCTCCTCTGGTTATCACTCTCTTCCCTACTCACTCCGTCCTCTCGGCTATGTTATTTTTCTTTCTCTCTCTATATCTCCAGCTCTCTCTTTCTCTTACACACAAATATGCTAGGCTCACACACACACACACACACACACACAAACACTTACACATTCTCTCTCACACACACTACCACACACATACACACACACAGACACACACTGTGGCACTGTTTTAAAAGCATACACTGAACAGCTACCTGTAATCGCTATTTTTTAAGGATCAAAATAATGTATTTTTTCTTCTATTTTTTTTTTGGTCACACTTTTATCTTAGTCCTTTTTACAGTGTATGTACACACACACAGACAAGCACACACACAGAGACACAGATATATATATATAAACAGTAATTTATGAAACCATTACAATAACAAGGACAATGTGCCTTACATCAGATTCAATTTCATTGTCTAGCTTTTTTATCATCTACCTTGCATGTTGAAGAGAATGGTGTCATTTTTGTGTGAAATGCCTGTGCAAGCTGTTTACCACAGATTTATCATGCTGTGTGTGCGCTTTACATGATCTGATTCCCATATGTTTTTTTTTTTCCTGACCCTTTCCATACAAGTGGTGCTCTCAATTTCATCCCACTGTCAGCAGCTGGAGAAATGAAATAGGCTGTTGTTGTTGGTAAGAGTTGGGGAGGAGGACAGAGATGGTCATGATGAACATATGGATTGTTTTGTGTAAGGAAGACGGAATGCTTTTGTGATGTGCTGTCAAAACCAGCTTTTTTCGCCAACCCGGGCTGATGTTTTAGGGATCAGACAAACGCAGCAGCAGGTCTTAGATCCGCAGTGCCACCTAGAGGTCAACGGATGCGACAGCCCAGCCTCACACGCCTCGCAAACGAGCGAGCAAGCGAGCGAGCGAGCACCTCTCTCTCTTTCCTCCTTTCGCTGTGGTCTCGGCAGCCACAATCCACTCTGCAGCTAGTGCCTGCCTGCCTGCCTGCCTGCCCGTCTGCCAGCCTGCCTTGTCTGCCTTGTCTGCCGGCCTCAAGGCAGGTAGATATGAACTCATGCATTATTTTCCCCCACTTCTGGAGCTCGGCGCGCCGAAAAACATTTCAGTGAGTCAGACCTCAATAAAAGATTCAGCTCTTGCCGGAGGCAGC
>CM059267.1:9249085-9301585 GCA_030347295.1 Setipinna tenuifilis | reverse complement strand
TCACCTCACCATCCTCACACACACACAGCCCTCAGAGGAGCTCCAGTACCATCTGCTCACTTCCCATGCCCGCTCCTCTGCTCTCCCCCTCCCCTTTCCTCTCCTCTCTCCTCTCCTCTCTCCTCTCCTCTCCTATCCTCTTCTCTCAGTTCTTTCCTGTCCTCCCCTCCTCTCCCCCTCCTTCTCATCCCTTCTCCTGTCTCCTCTCCTCCCCTCGTCTATCCTCTCTTCCCTGTCCTCCCCTCCTCTCTCCCTCGTTCTCTTCACCTCTCCTTTCTCTCTTCTACTTTCCTTTTCTCTCCTCTCTTCTCTACTCTTTCCTCTCTCCTGTCTTCCCCTCTTCTCTCCTGTCTTCCCTGTCCTCCCCTCCTCTCCCCCTCCCTCTCTTCCCCTCGCCTTTTTCTCCTCTCCTCTCCTTTCCTCTCCTCTCTCCTCTACTCTCTCCTCTCTTCCATGTCCTTTCTGCCTTTCTTCTCTAGTCTCCCACCCTCTCCTTTTCTCTTTCCTCCCTTATCCTTGGACTTCTCTCCCCCCCTCTCCTCTCCTTCCCTCTCATCTCTCCACTCCTCTCTCACTCCTCTCTGCTCTCTCTTTCCTCTCTCCCCCCTTTTCACTCTTTCCCTCTCCTCTCTTCTCTTCTCCTCCCCTTCCTCTCTCTCTCCTCTGTCTCTCCACTTGTTCTCTCCTCTTCTCCTGTCTTCTTTCTCTCCCTGTGCCGGCCTCGTGCTTCCACAGCACGTTTAACATGCAAAGTGCGCTGCTCAGTTTAAAACACCCGCACATGCACATGCATGTGTGCCCACACATACTTAGACACACACACACACACACACACACACACATTCAAGGGGCCGGCCGTGTGAGGGACAAAGAGAAGGGGAAGAGAGAAGGGAGTGCCAGCAGGGTGGTACAGGGAAGGGATGGAGAGAGAGAAAGAGAGAGAGAGAGGTGAATCAGGGGTAAAACAAAAAGAAAGAGAGAAAGCTAAAGAAAGATGGAGAGAAAGAGAAAAGGAAGAAAAAAAGGAGAAAACACACCACCTGAAAAAGAAAATGCAGGCTGATAGAAAAAGTGCACAGCTGTTTTCCTCTGCCGAGCTTCTGTGGCAGCTACAGTAATTACCCCAGGTCATTGCAGCCAGAGATGCAATATGCACACACACACACACACACACACACACACACACACACACACACACACACACACACACACACACACACACATGCAGACATGCAGCCACACACTAACTATAGCCAGAGCTGCAATATGCGCACACACACACACACACACACACACACACACACACACACACACACACACACACACACACACACACACACACACACACACACACATGCAGCCACGCACTAACTATAGCCAGAGCCAGTTGGTGTTGTGTTGGCCCAGAGACTTCCTTTCTTCAGCAGCTGTCTTTGTCCGATCCATCTCCGGGCATTCAATATGGAAAAGTGAAGGACCTAACAGCGTTCCTTGATGTATGCCACATTTCCAGCCATAGCGGCTAATGGACATGTCCCGCTTAATGGACTTGGTGGAGATGAATGAATGCAAAGACGTGGTGCCCGAGACTTCACTCGGACTATCGGGCGGCATATCATGTGTACTCCACAGAGCAGTACATGATTCACTCGTACCATCCATCTCTTATGGTGCCCAGTCCGCAGTGTGTGTGTGTGTGTGTGTGTGTGTGTGTGTGTGAAGCACAAGTTGAAGGCAGGGGTTTGAGGAAATGAATATAACCATGAGGGTAACAGCTATGAAAGACATCAGATAATCACGTCGATATGTTGAGCCAAAGGCAAAGATCCCTGGAATGCAAAATATATAACATGCACATTTGACAAAGTGATTAAACTGTGACTGTCATATGAAAGAGGGAACATTTGCATACATTAGCTTTGTTAGATATTTCTATTAATAGAAAGGAATAGGCCATGCATAATTTATATTTGTGGTATACTCTAGCTGAGTTTATTCATTTCTGATTAATCATCAGTTGCTTAGTCTATAAAAATGCCAGAGGAATGGTGAAAAACATTGATCTGCATTACACAAAGACCGAGGATAACGTCTTCAAATATTTTGTTTTGCTCACACTAAAAGATATTCAGCTTCTTCATTCATAGAGCTAGGACTAAGAAACAGATTAAAAAATAATAAGAAGAAGCAAATATCCGAGAATTATTTTTTTATGAAATAGTATACTGTGTTCTAAAATATTCAATCTGACTTGTTTGGTTATTTTAAAGGCTGGTTTCTATGTTACTGGTTGAATATAAGTTGATAAATCAATTAGTTGTTCCAGCTCACTGCATAAACTCACAAGTCCAACTCCACAGTCCAACCCATTGACCCCCAAACTTCCTTCTATCCACCTCCTGTCCAGTATTAATAATTAATTTAATATCCATTGTTATTGAAATACTGTGCAATATCTGTATACTGCATTATTACTGTGCAATATTTAATAAATGTGCAATAACTCACACTGAATATCACACTGCATATAACCCTTTTTTTTTTTTTTGCATATAAGCACAGTGCCTCAAAACTGTGCACCCTAACTGTCTTATATTCTTTATTCTTTTCTTGTGCTATTATTTAATTTATTCTATATTGTAAATATTCTACATACATGTCTGAATTGGTGAAGGGGCTGCTTTTAATGCCATTGTACGTGTGTATAGTGACAATAAAAGGCATTCTATTCTATTCTAATCATCTCTGAATAGTGGTGCATTAGAAGAATGCTCTGATACACTGCAGGCATCATTAGATGCTTTGCCAACAAAAAAAAAAAATAGTCAGTTTACTTTTTCCCTCCACCACACACCACCCCCTCAAATTTGGAAATATGGAGGAATTCTTCTCTGTGTGTATTAATAGTTACTGTTAAATGACAGCATGGTGAATGCAGTGGCACTTCACGTGGTGCAACCTACATTTGATGTTGTTTGCTGAGAGCTTTCAGATGGAGCTGGAGTGTAATAAGACCGTAAGTAGGCAGGGTTCCATCTGGATGGCTTGAAGGCTTGTGGAGTTTGGGCAAACTCCCAGATGCCAATTAGGGATCAGCAGCATGCCCTGCTCATTTCGACACACACACACACACAACCACACAAACACACACACACACACACTTCACTTCACCTTACTTTACTGCTGAGGACCGACCTCATTTTCTCACACACACAGAAAGAGAGAGGGAGAGGCAGAGAGAGAGAAAAATAAGAAAGAGAGAGAGAGAGAGAGAAAGAAAGGAGCTACATCACTAACAGATTTTAGATTGCCACCAAAATGAAAGCTCCACCCTGAGTAGCCCCTACTGTGTGTGTGTGTGGAGGCTCCCAAATGCCCCCCACCCCTCTTTGAAAGAACTCTGCTGGAGACAGGAGGAGGCGGGCCTTGCTGGAAGACAATCAGCCCAGCCTCCACCTACCCCTCATCCCTTAACCCCTCACCCCACCCCCCGCAGCCCCTTCCCATCACCCACACTACAGGAGGGGGGGGGGGGGGGGGGGGGGGGTGCCGAGGGCAGCGAGAGGCTGGGGTGTGATGCTATCCAGGGGAGGTGCCCCCAGCCCCCAACCCCAACCCCACTCCCACACTCCCACCCCCCACTGTCCTCCGTCCTCCTCCGCCTCTTTCCCCGGTCGTCTCACTCTGAAGCTGGGCTCTGCAGGCTGCCAGAGGCCCCTCTGCCTCTGCCTCGCTCCCTCGCCGCACGCCACTCTCCTCAGCCCTCCGACAGCCATGACAGGCATCTGCTCTCTGCTCTGCTTGAAGTACAGGTAGGGGAGGTGAGGGGAAGGAAAGAAAGAAAGAAGGAAGGAAGGAAGGAAGGAAGGAAGGAAGGATGGAAAAGAGGGGATGCATGGATGCTTTAATTAGCCCAGCGTGTCTAGCAGTGGGAGTGGGAGGTGGAGGCAGTGTTGTCGGTGCAGGTTAGCCCATGTGGTACCCTCACGGAGGTATGTGGAGGACAAGTGGATGTGTAGGCAACATCTGGTGACATGAGACTTTAAGGGAACAGGAGAAGAGGAGAGTTTGTTATTGTGCCTTGCTGGAAAATAACTTTGCTGGCTTGCTGGCCCTCCAAGTTGCAGATGCTGGTTTCAAATGCTTAGCTGTTTTTTTTGTATCGCTCCAAGTAATTTTAACTGTTTTGATTTTTCTAATGGCGTTGGCTTGATTTTTTTTATGTTGTTACAAATTGTTTCAAGTGCCAAGCATTCGGTATTCTGCCTGTATCGAGTTTAATGTGTGATCTGCTCATTTAGCGTATTGATCCAACTCATGTGGTAGCTTTCCGAGAACAATAAAATGAAAAGAGATTTTTTTGTGCTTCTTGACAATGAGCATCAATCCCATGCTGAGAAAGCACCGACTCTGCATGACCAGCAAGATTATTCATAGCTGACAATTACTGGTTTGAGGGGAATAATACCCCGAGGTGTTGTGTAGAAGCAGAGTAGTTCAAGTCATTAGTTATAATTACAATCTTTCCACTAAATCATTGTTATTGTGTTACGGATATGGAAAAAAGAAACCAGGAAAAAAGTCCTCGTTCTCATTTCAGTGGGACCTTGAAAACATTATTTTGTGCCTTTTGTCAGTATGGCAGTATTTCTGGTATCTTTTTTTTTCACCTTACTTTTTTTAGAACTTTAATGGTATAACCTGAACAGCATCTAAATCTGGTGAAGCATTTCTGTTCCTTCTCTGGCTCCGGCCGTGCTTGGCAAGTAGCAAAGACTAACCTGCCTTTGCATGGTCTCTTAAGCAATGCCCCTGTGAAGCTATACAAACGCCACAGCTGGGAATTGCAATTCAGGATGCTACGTTGTGCTGTGCTGTGCTGTGCTGTGTTGTGCTGCGCTGTGCTGTGCGGCGGCCCTTGAGAGTAACTCTGCCACTTCCTCTCCCTTTGTTTCCGCTGTGTGCCCAGGAGGTTTTTCCAGAGCGCTCATTTCTTCGTAGAAGACAGCGGCTCCCCGCGCCTCGTCTCCAGCGAGAGCTTCCCAGTCTTATCCATCCAAGGTGAGTTTCTTTTCTTCTACATGCACCCCCACCACCACCACCACCACCACAACACCCCGAGCCCCACAGCCCCCCCAAAACACTAATGTCTTGCAGCAGTGATTCTCCGGCAAACCCCGCAGCAATCACTGTTTGTGGGATCCAGGTTGTTTTTCTTCAGTTGAGCATCCACTTGTTTTCTGAAAATTAAATTTGTTTGAAATTCATTAACTTGAGGCGTATTGTATTTCAAACTGATGATTTAAAAACCCACTCACTGTTTTTGACAAGAGCTAGGGCCTCGCTGCAAGCACCCAAACAGCAGTGAAGTTTAAAGCCCTGTGTGTGATTATCTGATTAAATTAGCTTAAGGTGTGTTTGCACTCCAGTGATTAGCGGGGCTCTGCTGCATCCTACACACTTCAGTGTTATTATCGCTCCTGGGTTAGCGTGTGCTTGGTCTCCCGTGTTGGTGTTGGAGCCACATTGGGACGTTTCACTGAACACACACACGTCACACTCTCTTCAGTGGTGTGTGTGTGTGTGTGTGTGTGAGAGAGAATTTGGTTGTGCGTGTGCTTGTGTGTGTGTGTGTAAGTGTGTGTGTGTGTATGTGTTTGTGTGTGTGTGTGGGTATGTGTGTGTGTATCTATGAGAATTTGGGTGTGTGGGCGTTTGTGTTTTTAAGGGGGGCTAGGTTTCTGTGTGTGAGAGAGAAGTTGTGCATGTGTGTGTGTGTGTGTGTGTGTGTGTGTGGGTGTGTATGACAATTTGGGTGTGTGTGTGGGCGTGTGTGTTTTTAAGAGGGGGGGGTTAGGTTGGTTGCTGTGCCTTTTGCTGCACTCATTGCTGTCGTGGCTCGTGGTCAACTCCCACAGCTGCTGTCAGTATTGACTCCTCATACATCCCCTTTTGTATTGTTCTTGCCCCGGCCCCACCATTCCTGGAACAAACCGCCGGCGCTTTGAGTGACAACTCTATATATTACCCTGCCCCGAGGGCAGATGTGGCCATTAAAGTTTACCCCTCACGTCCAATACCCGCTACGAGAGCTTAATGTGTTCTCGAATGTGAAATTAATCAATGCTGCCTGTTAAATTAGAGGAGTAACAGCTCGAGAAAAAAAAAAAAAAAAAAACGAGGGGAAGTGAAATTGCATGGCTGCTGCACAGGAATTGTGCTTCAGTAAGACTATGAGGTTATTAGGTGGAGAGCTTCAAGATTCCCCTCAGATGGACGCTGTAGTAGTCTACCTCGGATGGTCCAACACAATTAGACCTTAGCTGTAAAACCACACCTTTGATAAGAATCATAAAGATTTATGGACCCCCCCTTTGTCTGGTTATTATCTAGGACTGAAGACAGCAAAGCTAGCCCATATTCTTGAGACTTGGGCCTGGGAGCGTTTGCACGAGTCTGGTGGATTGGTGCAGGGGCTTCTTCTGAACTGGACTGATTGTGAATGCAAATGAAGGGAGGACTGGACAAGTGTCTGATCCAATAAATCCGCAGACAGACAGACAGACACACACACACACACACACACAAATATGCACACACAGGGGCAGACACACACACACACACACACACACACACAAACAGACACCATCACCACCCCACACACACAGCCATGCATACACACACATATACACACACACACACCAGTCACAACCACACAAACACACCCATATATACTCATACACAGACACAATCACACACACAGACACCCACACACACTTACACACGCACACTCACACACACACCAACCAAGTGCGGTGGCAGTTGCCTCCCAGACTGTGTTTGTTCAGTCTGACTGCCCCTGGCCCCAGCTGTGGGTGTGCAGCGGCCTTAATGAGGAACAGAGCGCGCTGAGCGCAGGCTTGCCCCGCCATGTGCCCCCCCACCCCCCCACCCGCTACACCTCCCTGATTGATGTTGACGTTCGCCGGCTGATAGCGATTCGCATCAGACAGATGCTACCCCAGTAAACGCCCTAAATTACTCCATGAGCCGACGAGATCTGTTTTACTTGTTTTACTTTCTCTCCCTGAGAAAAAAAAGAAGCCATTGCGCTCACATCTCGGGCAGCACTGTTTCCTGTGAAATCTGTGTGTGGCATAACAACAAATCTATATGGTCTAAACCAAATTTTTCACGATTCCACCGTCACAAGTTTATAACCCCCGCTGTGATCCAACAAAACAAAAAGAAATGGTCTGTTGTAGACAAAGGACACATTTATATGTATGCCTATGTTTTTTCAGATGATCAGGAGGCTGTCTCTGTCAGCCAGTTCCTCAAACAGGTCATGGAGCTCTATTCAAACAACCAGCGTGGCTTCGCAGAGGAGTTTGAGGTGAGCAGGACACACAGTCTCTTTGTCAGCTGGACAAATGGAAATGTCTTTACAAACAGTCCGCTCAGAAATTTCTCTCAGAAATTGGGTGGAGGACAATGTGTGGAAGCATGCAGGCTTTGTGTGTGTGTGTCCATCTGTGTGTGTGTGTGTGTGTGTGTGTGTGTGTGTGTGTGTGTGTGTGTGCACGCGCATATGTGCGTGTATGTGTGTGTGTCCATCTGTGTGTGTGTGTGTATGTGTGTGCGCACGTGTGTGCATTGGTACGTGATATATCTATGTGAGAGTATGTCTGATGACCTGGGACGCAGATGGCTGAGGCTGGGGGTAATTATGGGATGGAGTCTCATTAAAACACACCCTCCTGCTTGTTGACTGGCAGAACAATGGAGGTCTAGTTAGGTTGGGACTCAGAGTAATAGCTACTACCTCAGCCAGAGATGTTAAGAAGAATATATATATATATATATATATATATGTGAACCTTTACTGTATGTATGCGCCATACATTACTAGGCCTTTAAGGACTTACCCAGTATGTCGTCAGCTACCGCATATGCAGTTATGCCCCCATCCTGGGCTTATCGTTTTGATCAGTGGTTAATAATTAATCAGAGCCTTAATCATGTCTCCCCTTGCTGTCTCCCCACCCCCCCCACCCCCTCTCTTTCTCTCCACCTTCCTCTATCACCATCTCTCTTTCTCTCTCTCTCTCTCTCTTGCTGTTATTCTCGCTCTTGCTCGCTCTCTCTCTGTCTCGCTATCTCTCTCTCTCTATCCCGCTCTCTATCACCATCTCTCTTTCTCTCTCTTTCTCGCTGTTTTTCTCGCTCTCTCTATATCTCTCTGTCTCTCTCTCCCTCTGTCTATCGCCATCTCTCTTTCCCTCTCTCTTGCTCTGATTTTCTCTCTCTTGCTCGTTCTCTCTCTATCTCTCTCTCTCTTTCTCTGCCTCTCCCTTTCTCTCTAACTGTCTCTTTCTCAATCTCTCTCTTTCACTTTATTTCTCCTCTCTTTCTCTCTCTCTCTCTCTCTCTCTCTCTCTCTCTCTCTCTCTCTCTCTATCTCCATTTCTCTGAACCCATGGCAGGAGGTCCAGCATTGCACAGCGGACATGAAGCTGGTGGCAGAGCATACCAATCACCTTGACAACAAGCACAAAAACCGATACATCAACATCGTTGCCTGTCAGTGGAAATGAAAAGCCACCTTCTCTCCTCTCTCTTCCGCTTCACAACCTTTCCTCTTTTTTTTGGCTGACCTTGCTAATTCATTAGTCACGTAGTGTTTGTGTCTAGTCGCTAATTTTGGTAGCTGTGTGCATTATTCAAATATAATTTCTCGTCACAAGGTGTCTGAATATCTCTTTTATCTGTTTTGGCTTTCCGTCACTCAGACGATCACAGCAGGGTGAAATTACAGCCTTTGTCGGGAAAGGAGTCCAAACACACCGACTATATCAACGCCAACTATATAGACGTGAGTGCTGCTCTTCTCAGTTCTCCTCTTGTCTGTCTCCTGTCTGTCTCCTGGCTGTCTGGCACACTGGCGGTGTGTCTTTTCATTGTCCATGCAGACCATAATCCGCACGTTCAAACGTTTGATTTGTTTCTCTCTGTCAGGGGTACAAAAGAACAAAGGCCTACATCGCAGCGCAGGGTCCTCTGAAGGCCACCTTTGAAGACTTCTGGAGGATGGTCTGGGAGCAGAATACGGGGGTCATCGTCATGATCACCAACCTGGTGGAAAAAGGACGGGTATGCCATATAAAAATAAAAGTCTTCGGGCCTTTGAAAGTCGGGAGAGGGATGACTTATGTTTAATGAAAGGGAGAGTTATGCCTTATAAAATAAAGAGTTTAGTGGGAGAAGGGACAGATATGCCATATTAAATAAATTGTTCAGGTGGAAGGGAGAGTATAACATAAAAAATGAAGAGTTTGGCAGGAGAGAGTGTTCCAGTAACCAGAGGGGCTATCTATTGATAGTCTTTTATTGTCCCATAAATATATTCTTTTTCACACGTCATTCATTTCATTTCTAAGCAGCAGATATGAATAACTTGGGCGTCTCACATTCACAGCAACAGACACACACAAACAATAGACACACAGCAACATGAACAACATTTCCTATGTTTCCCCATATTTCCTATCTATCTATCTATCTATCTATCTATCTATCTATCTATCTATCTATCTATCTATCTATCTATCTATCTATCTACGTATCTATCTACGTATCTATCTATCAGTCTATCTATATATTTATCTCTATCTCTCTCTCTCTCTCTCTTACTAACTTGTAGTCCTGTCACATTTAAGCCAGTTGTGTCTAGGATTTTTGCTTTGTGTTTTGTACTGTTTCCAAAAATGTGTTTGCCCTAGATGCCCTAGATTGAATTCCCGCTGCTTCTGATAGGGTCTTTCAGGGCACTAACAATTTTGTTTTGTTTTCTTCTTCAGAGGAAATGTGACCAGTACTGGCCTAGTGAGAACAGTGAGGAGTATGGAAACATTGTGGTGACCCTGAAGACCACTAAAGTGTTTGCCTGCTATACAATCAGACACTTTCTGATACGAAACACCAAAGCAAAGAAGGTCAGTGACAAAACACACATTTCTTCCTACATACTTTGGATTTTCTTCCTAAATACAATGAATTTAGTGTAAAAACCATACTAGTACTCACATTTCCAATGAATTAGTACTCCTGTTTACTAGAACGTTCCAGAACTTTCCATTTTTGCATGACTCTTAAAGGGGAGAGTGTTCTTCTGTAGACATGACTTGCACAAAGTGGAGATGATAAATATCACCATCACGCCACAGTCCATTTTGTGCCTTTGTGGGCACTAACAACCGAGAAAGTACACTTTGGAGACACCATGTGTCTATGTCCGCATCGCCCGAAGCAGTGTCCTTAGTAGCATATACTTCTGCCCTTGTCATACATACTCGTTTTGGTTCACTTGTTTTTCCACAATCTTAGTCCTCGTCTTATCTCGGTTCTAGGACAGAAAGTACGCAACCTTGACGTTTTGTTGTGTGGTGTGTTTTTTCACCTCAGGGACAGAAGGGTCGGCACCAGGAGCGTGCGGTGGTGCAGTATCACTACACGCAGTGGCCTGATATGGGGGTACCGGAGTACACCCTGCCTGTACTCACCTTCATATGCCGCTCCTCTGCGGCCCACACCTCCCGCATGGGCCCCATCCTGGTACACTGCAGGTAGCCCCTCCCTCCCTCCCTCCTGTGTGTGTGTGTGTGTGTGTGTGTGTGTGTGTGTATGTGTGTGTGTGAGAAAGAAAGAGAGAGAGAGAAACTCAGAAAAAGTGAGATAGAGTGTGTGTGAGAGAGAGAGGGTGCGTGTGCGTGTGTGTATGTGTGTGTGCGTGTGTGTATGTGTGTGTGCATGTGTATGTGTGTGTGTGTGAGAGAGAGAGAGAAAGAGTGTGTCTGTGTGTGTGTGTGTGTGTGTGTTTGTGTGCGTGCGTGCGTGCGTGCATGTGTGCGTGCGTGTGTGTGTGTGTGTGAGTACGTGTGAGTGCGTGTGAGTGCGTGTGAGTGCGTGTGTGTGCGTGTGTGTGTGTGTGTGTGTGTGTGTGTAACAACACAGCATGAAGCCTCCTTCTAGTGCAGATAATATATTTCTCCTAATCCATTCTAGTTCATACATGTTGCATGTTGCATTGCAGACAGCTCAACCCTCCATTAGTTTACATTGATGTTGATGTTTTAGTATCGACAGCCTCCCTCTGTGAACTTGTTTACGTTCACCTAATGGAGAAACCTCCCACCCTGACCTAGTTCAGTATTCGTTAACCGCAGAAAAGAGTTATGTGCTCTCTCCTCGTTTAAAAAACTAAGGTCCAGAAATACTCATTCAATTCAGAAATACTCGTGGGCATCATGCAAGACCAACCTCTCCAGCTTAATTAGAGTTTGTGGGCCTTGGCATCTAGGAATCTTTATTGCTTTCAAAGGAGAGACATCAGAGAGAAAGAGAAATAGAGTTGTTTATTATGATACCAGAAAGTAGAAGGAAAAAAATGTCTGATGTTTCAACTAAGCATTTTGGAGTTTGACACTAATAAGGTCATAGCTATGCAAAGAAGGCTTAATTGTTTTTCTTTGTTCTTGGCAGTGCTGGGGTCGGAAGGACTGGCACTTATATTGTCATTGACAGCATGCTGAAGCAGATGAGGGACAAAGGAACGGTCAACATCAAGGGATTTCTCAAACACATCCGCACCCAACGGAACTACCTAGTACAGACCGAGGTACTTCAGCTTGTGTTTCTGCCATGGCACTCTACAGGTTCTGTGTGTGTGAGTGTGAGTGTGAGTATGTGTGTGTCTTTACATTTAAATGGTATACAGTGACTGACATACCTTTTTTGAGTATGTGCTATACTTTTGTATGTAGCTGTATTCATTGAAACAATACATGACCACAACGAAAACAAAACACTTGAGTATTATAACTATATATTATCCATACATGCCTATGTACATAAGTCCCACACAATATACCCACCTGCACATGTCCCAGTGTTTACAGTTTTTCTCTATCGGTTTGGCTCATTTTTTGAAACTGAGATGACATTCTCAAAACAACATGGACAAATCCCCAAACCAACTTGCATTTTGTCACAACAGAATGGCATTTCTCATTGCTTTCATCAAATTTTTAAATGCTTTGTACATGTCTCAAGTGTCTAGTGCATCTTTGCAAATGGTTATGTACACTTACCTACAGTTAACACAATTAGCCCACATTTAGCACATTTTCCAAATGCATTGATCTTGACGAACTATTCCAATTAGTCGTTTCTCAGTGTAATGGTCATTCTCTTCAAAACATGTCAGCGCAACTTCATTGTTTAAGTCATCATATGCAGAATAGTCTGTTCAATTGTCAAAATTAGTTAAGGATATAATACAATATAGTATACATTTTTTGGAGCATGTCATAAATTCATGACAACAATCTTATTTGTTGATGAAGCTAGTTTCAAGCCGAAACATCCTTGGCCCACGGGCCACAGTGGACGTCCCGGGTCAGTGAGAGGGAAATATTACAATGTGTGCGGCCACATCTGAAAATGGTGTGGCCACACACATTGCAAGCTTGGGCCCGTACAGCACCCAGAAGCTCTTCCTTTTCCTGGATAGTCTTTATATGGATTTAGTCCCCGAAAATGAGAGGGGTCTTGAAGGGCCCCACCTACCACACTTTGTCATTGTGTGAGGAAATGTGAACTTCCACCGTGCCATGGTCCACCACTCATCCAAGGATGCATGCGTTACTACCACCATATTCTCAGTTACTCAATCCTATTGAGGAGTTTTTCTCCGCTTGCAGGTGGAGAGTTTGCGAACACCATGCTCAGTGGTGGTTCTACAGTGTTTTACTCCCCGGGCAAGACCACCTCTTTGCCCCCCCCCACCCCCAAGGCAGAGAGTCACGCTACTTCTGTGCATGGCACCTTCTCAGCAAGCTTAGGGGGCGCCAATGTGCCGATTGCAGTGACATGATACAATTTTGATTTTGATTTTTTTTACAGAATACTGTATACATTTTCCTTTTAGGTTCTCTAATGCGTGAAATTTACTTTATGTGTGAATAAAAATAGTTACAATTTCCTTGGCAGAATGAGTGCAGTGTGTGTGGTGTAGCTAGACCTATAATGACAAAACGTCTAAGCATTTTGACTTATAGTACTTACACAATGCCAAAGTGACAATGCATTTTGGGGGCACTGATGATTTGTGTGAGGAGAAAATTTAGTTTTGACACATAGGTGAAGTATTTTTGGAGCGATATGAGCATGTGATGTTGGATCCATGCAGTTGTGCTTCACCGTCCAGTTCATTTTGACAGAAGTATGAAATTAATGACAATGTGCCAAAGCAATTGAGAAGGATCTATGCTATTTTTATGGTGCTGACTATTTATATGGGAGAGTGACTTCATTTTGATGCAAGGATGAACGTTTTGGGAGACATATGACATTTTGCTGGTTATCTGAAATGTTTTGAAGAAGTGTAAGTCTGTTTGGCCAATTTACCTTAAAGCTTGAGGAATGTCATCTCAGTTTCAAGAAATTAGCCAAACCAATCGAGAAAAACTGTAAAACAGGAAATGCTGATCCTTCCTGCTTTCACAGGAGCAGTACATCTTCATCCATGACACCCTGATGGAGGCCATCTTGGGGGCGGAGACAGAGGTGCCCGCGTGGCAACTTCCTGCCTACATCAGCAGCCTGCTCACACCAGACATGAGCTACAGGTCCCTCATGGAGAGGCAGTTTAAGGTAGTCTCATACACACTCTCTCTCTCTCACGCTATCTCATTCTTTCTCTGTTTCTCTTTCTCTCTAACACACACACTCTTATATACACTCTCTCTCTTTCTCTCACTCACTCTGTCTCTCTCAAACGCGCGCACACACACAAACACACACATTACTAATGAACTTAAATATGTCTGGAGTTTTTTTAAAAACTTTTTTTTAAAAACTACATATCTACTTGATATCACACAAACAAAGAATCTTTGTAGTTGAAGGATGTGTTTTTAGCTTTTCATAACTGCTGAACTAACACAAAAACAAAAATGTAGACCACTGTTTTCTACAGCTATTAATTAAATGTGTGAAGATGAAAGCGCTTTCTGCCATTACCTTGAAGTGGTCTTATCTAATACACTTTTTTAAAATGCGCTCATCCAGTCGAGACCGCCCTGACAGGTTACCCTGACGTCTCCTTGTAGGTGCCAGACAGACCAATGCTCACTTTATGTTATTTGAAATTCAAGTGTCAGACAGTTATCCAGGGAGCTCTTTCTCATTAATGATGTCGAGGGTTTTTTTTTTTTTTGGTCATGAGGCGAGGTCTTGCAGTGTAAAGTGCTGAATACTTTGAAATAAAACATGGGAGGGGTTGGGGGGTGGAGGCGTCTGGGTAGTCAGGTAGTGAGGGGAAACATGATAATTATGACAATGAGAAAGAGAGAGAGAGAGGAAGGAAGGAGGAGATGGCTGATTCGGGCAATTTTTTTCCCTCTTTCTCTCCTCTGCAATGCTCAATGGTCGACAGTGCCGCCCCGGGCTAACAAATCCCCTCTCTTTCCCCTCACAGCTGGTGATGCAGTGCAATGCTCATTTTGTGGACTGCTTCAGTGCGCAGAAGGACTACAACAAGGAGAAGAATCGCAACTCCTCTGTGGTGCCCTGTGAGTGCTTTACCTCATTAACCTTTTTTTCCCCACCACTGTCATTTTTCATCATACTCCCATAAAAGATGAGAACCTTGGTTGTGCCTGGAAGCAGGGGGTGGGTGGCTACGGATGTATTAATAGTATATATATATATTCCAGTAACCAGGTGGGCAAGGCACACTCACAACTCTCAGTTCTGCTCTTGCTATTCATTTAAAATCTATCTATCTACAGTTATATCTGTAGATTAATACCTAACTGAGTAAATAAAACATTTTAGTAATCTACCTATTATCCATACATACCTAGTTACATATGTCCCACACCACTTACTTTTTCCTACTTTTAAAAACAGTGCTTGAAAAGTGCCCCTGTGAAACTCGTATCTGATCAGTGTTGTTTGCGAGATAACAGAAAACATCTGCTGCAGTGGGCCTGCTAGCCCGTTCACGGAGGGGAAGGCCTGTAATTGGGTTATGTGGTTCTGTTCTCTTGTAGCGGAGCGGGCACGCGTGGGGCTGGCACCTCTACCCGGCACGAAGGGCACAGACTACATCAACGCCTCGTACATCATGGTGCGTACGAGACCGCCCCTCTGGTCATTTATTTTGTCTTATCACTTTTAAATGTATCATGTTCTGTATTTGCAGACAAACCAGTAAACAGTGTGTATTTAGTTTGGTTTACACAGAAGCATTAAATCCACACTTACAACATGTAAAGATATAGAGACAGTCCCCTCTATGCACTCCTCTTACATCTTTTCTCTTTCCTGCCTTTCTCTATCTTATATGCTAACAGGGTTATCACCGCAGTAACGAGTTCATCATTACCCAGCATCCTTTACCCCACACCACCATGGACTTCTGGAGGATGATTTGGGACCACAATGCTCAAGTCATCGTTATGCTTCCAGACAACCATGGCTTGGTACGTGTAACACTGAATGTACCACCAATTGGCAAAGGGGCTCCTCAACCTTAAATGCTGCAATATATGTTTTTACTTCTGTTAACCACACGTGTTATTTAAACTACATCATTCAAATGCAAACGAAATATCACATACATGTGATATCCTTATAGTGTGAAGAAGTGGGTTTGAATGGTCCATTTGTGGCAATGTTCCTGAGCTGATGGTTGTGTCTGTCGTTGTGTGTCCCCCCTCAGACTGAGGATGAATTTGTTTACTGGCCCAGTCGGGAAGAGGCCATGAACTGTATGGCATTCACTGTCACCCTTATCAGCAAGGACAGGCTGTGCCTTTCCAGCGGAGAGCAAATCTTCATTCATGACTTCATCCTGGAGGCTACACAGGTACCTGGGTGGCTTCATTTTTGACGGCTTTTGCCCATAACCATTTTTGTCACATAAAAGAAGGAAGAGAAACTGAGTGAAATTTTAAAAAGGGCAAAAAGAAGACGGTTACCTGAGACTACCTACATCTCTCTACCCTTTTGCATCTAATTGTAGGATTTTTTACTTTTTCTTGTTCCACCAGGATGACTACGTGTTGGAAGTGCGTCACTTCCAGTGTCCTAAATGGCCTGACCTGAACGCCCCCATTAGCAGTACGTTTGAGCTGGTTAACATCATAAAGGAAGAAGCCCTTACCCGGGATGGACCCACTATTGTCCACGACGAGTGAGTGATGGGCATGATGGGTGGGGCCAGCTCCCAACACATTTTTCATTCATATTCAGTGCCCACAACTGCACAGCCCTAGCACTAATCTACTAAATTAAGCAGTCGTGCCAGCTGGAATGCATGAAATGCACTTTGTCCTGTATGGAAAGCGTCTGATGGGTGTGCCGACAGAAACTGTCAATATAAACACTTTGGTCTGGGGGATATGGTATGAAGGTGACTAAGTAAATAAACCTGGTTTAGTTAACCCAAAGGTAGTTTAAACCTGTCGGTAGAAAAGCCCAGGGATTCATTCTTTTAACTAATTAAATGCCAAGGGGCTCTTCTTCTCTCAGGTTTACAACTACCTCTGGGTTAAATATACCAGGTTTGCAACTTACTACCTCTGTTGTACTACCTCCCCAAGGTGGTAGGTATGGAGAGTTAACATAAACACTCTGGTCTTGTCATAGGTATGGGGCATTTTCAGCCGGTCTGCTCTGTGCCCTCACCACTCTGTCGGATCAGATGGAGAGTGAGAATGCTGTGGACGTGTACCAGGTGGCCAAGATGATCAACCTCATGAGGCCTGGCGTCTTCACGGACATTGTGAGTAAGGCTGCACTGTATTTGACACAGCTCTGTGAACAATAAGTCAAGTCAGTCAATAGTCGTCAAGTCAATTTATTTATATACAATATGTAACGTACCAGGGTTGACCCAAAGTACTTTACAAATCATAAACTAACAATAAACAATAGGAATAATCGTTAAAAATAGTTCTGACATTGAGTTCACCTTTAACACGGATAGATTGATCCCAGGCAGGGAAATTGAAGAAGAATTTTACATGGAGAAAGTGGGACTTGTGTGTAGGTAGACTTGTGTGTGGGACCAGTGTGTAGGTAGCTGGACAATCTTTGAGAAGGTAACTGTTGTAAAAAGCCCTCACACTGTGCAGATGTCAAGCATCTGGAAGCATGGGAAAAGTAGCTCACCATTATATTAATGTATGCCATTAGCAGCTGACCACTAATGAAAGAATTATTCACAAATAATGCAAAGATGTCAATGATTTTCTGTGTCTTGTCTGTGGTTTTAGGAGCAGTATCAGTACCTTTACAAAGCTATGCTCAGCTTGGTCAACTGCACAGAGAATGGACTCTGGTCAACTTACACAGAGAGAAACGGCATTGCAGTCATCACAGACCACCCTGCAGTGAGCATGGAGTCACTCGTTTGAGCAGCAAACAAGAAACGCAGTTCTTGAGGCCTTTTTTTCTTCAGACTACTGGTCAACAAAAAAAAAACTAAACCCAGTGACTTTTTATACAGATTATACAGATGAAAGGAACTTTTTGATATTTATTTTTGCTGCTTTTTGTTATCCTGCTGATCGTCTGTATCTGTTGTACTGTTCACAAAACAAAAATGCAGCTCTGTCTATTTTGCACTATACTGTCAGTGTTACTGCCTATACATGGTCTACAACTACAGACTGTGATGTCCCAAAAAACATTGAGTGAGCTCTGTCTGCCTATATATCCATCTGCGGTGGTCACTGAACTCTGGAGTCCATGCTATGGAGATTGGTCAAAGAAGAAGACGAGGAGGACCATGCTCTCTTTCTCTCTCTCATCCCCAAGCACCCCCTCAGCACAACACAGCTTAATGACAGAGCACAGCGTCTTCAGTATGCTACTGATCTGATGTGATATGACCCCCCCCCCCCCACCACCCCACCCCACTCACCTGTGGGGAGCCCCGGCGTTTTAGTTCAATGTTGTGTTTCATCATCTGAATAGACTTGGAAATATAAAATATGACCTGATATCATCAGAATGTACAACTCTCACTTTCCAAATAGGGAGCCAAAAAATGTGGGCTCCTTTGGTTTGATGAGCGTTTCCTTTTGTCCTTAATTTTATTTTGATATTTATTTGAATAACATGTTTCATTTTATATCTAACTTATAAATGTTTTTTTTTCTAATTAGTATTATAACACATAGTATGGACTTTCCTGTTTTATGGCAAAAGTTCTGTTGTTTTGTAAATATAAATATATTGATCATGTCTACCTGTATTTTGTACATTGCAGCTGTGCTCTGTTCCACTCTCAGTAATATATTTTATTCAAAACTGTGGCCCGTATTATTTTATCCATCTCTGTACCTTTTTACCAGCAAGTGGTGTTTGCCTAAAAACAGTAAGACAACATAAAGAGTTTTAACACACATGCACACACACACACACACACACACACACACACACACACACACACACACACACACACACACACACACACAAACACATTCAGTCTGAAACCCCTAAGATGAAAGATGAATCAGTAAGAGGCAAATACAATCAAGGCCCTTTTCTCCTTTTCTCTCACTTCATCTCTCTCTCTCTCTCTCTCTCTCTCTCTCTCTCTCTTTCTCGCCCGCTTGCTCTCTCTCACCATATGTTCATTATGTCCTTGAGCAACTATAATCCTTCATTTTGTGCTACCATATTCTTTAGACAGTAATGGGAAATTATTGGGCTCCTTGCCTAAAGAGTGGATTCTTTGACATTATACACTTTGTGATGTTAAACCCGCCTTTTACCATTTTAAATGCACTGTCTAAATGGCAGACAATTTAAAACAGTAAAAACAATCTGGTAACATACATCTTTTTTCTAATATCAGAACATTTTTTAAATGTCAGTAAGTCGTGAACCTGTGAAAAAAGAGAGGTCAGAGCAAATCAGACCACCATGGCTGAAAATATAGAAAATGTCTGCCCTCTTACTTCAGAAAGAAGCACTGCATCTCACCATAACTGTGATGATTCAACACAATAGCAAAAGCTGTACAAGATGCTATGTGCAGAAAATCTGCCAGCTAAAATCAGGATTATAATTAAATCTATTGCCACAGAGGTCATTTATTTGTAATGTTTGATTAGGGTAAATTATTTTTATTCATTTAGATTGCATACTTTAATGAAGAAAAATCTATCTATCAAAATAGATAATCATTGTTGGACAGGCAGGCCTACTGTACTGACAGAACACATAAAATCAAGGCAAACACCACACTTAAAAAAAAACATACTTCTTGAGCTGGTAAGTTTCTTTTCCAAGTGCAAAATTAATTTAATTTCATAACACCAACAATGTTACGCTGCCTAATGTGCCTCTACTTTCGCTTATCAATAAACTGATTCAAGTTCAGCAACATTCCGTATGAATTACCGAATAGTTGTTTGATCTTTCTCATGTAAGTTTTATACCCCCTCTTTTTTTGTAGGCCTACACTCCCATACCCCTAAAGGTTATACCTATTATATCTATTTGGGTCATCATAAGATATACAGCCAACTATTTTGTTGCATTAGGTGGGCCTAGACTCTTAGCCTCCAAAGCGAACAGCTTTTATGTGTTCATTCTTTTCTTTTCTTTTCTGTCTGCTTTTTGGAGAGGTTACATGGATATGAACAATGGAGTGATACAAAGCTTCATGCTCAAGAACCTCTAATCATTGAACACCAAGAAAGTTAACTTTACAATAAAAAAAGTGCGTAATCAAAATTGTGGTACTCATTCATACTTTTGTGTGTCTAATAGTGTAGGCGACATGACATTGTGACCTATAATACTACATTTAACTTTAATTCTTGCTCTGAGAACTGCAGGCTAAATCCATTTATTTCATGCATTAATACGTCCAATATCAGTCTTAAAGGGAATGAATGTCTTCTATTATAAACTCCTATATTTTAAATAATTGTAATATTTTAAAAACATGTTAACTCATGTTCTCGTTTTATTAGTATCACTGGTCTGTGAAACAAAGTAGCCCATGAAAAATCATGTGCCTCCTGATTATGCAAAGTGCTAAGTGTGGAAAAAACGATAGCATCCAATACCACCAGGGGAAGCAGAGAGCCAACGGAAGTTGCGATATCATTTTGGAAGCGGTTATACCATGACTCTAAAACAGGGGTCTTTACAGCAAATGAAAAAAAAACTCTTCTATAATATCAATTATTTGAGGGTAATTTGTTTTTGCTTAATATAAAATAATCATATATCTATTTGTGTAATATTTAAAATGAAGGTAGAGTCAATAGTTACATAATATTATACCTACATTATATAACGTGGCCACCCTTGTCAGAAGTGAGCTCTCCCAAGCAATGACGTAGTTCCTGGATGACTTAGATAATGCCATTTTGAGCCAAATTACGGCTTGTACGGCGCACGGGATCTGATAATCCAAACGCTTTTCAGATCGAGGTGTATCTTCTAGCTGTACTTACTAATAGAAAATAGCGTAAGCATTATTTCTGGCATATTTTGCGATTAATACAGAATGCAGTAATTGAATTTAGAGTGTAGCACGACCTAGTTTTCGGTGTTTAGCATTAGCTAGCTATCTCATTGATACTGAACCACATTGTTAGAACGAGGTCGTCGTCAGTGAATGAACGTGTTGCTAAGTTGCTAACCAGCAAGCTAACAAAGGAATATCGTGTCGGCTTTTTCGGACCGTTACTGATAAGCAAGACGTGCCTTAGTTGGTTGAGAGTAAATCTTGACCACAAGCACGTTTTTGAAACTCCGATTAGTTAACACTACTCTCGATTTGCCTTTGTTTGAGCTAACGTACCTTTCTGCGCGGTTTCAGCGAACCACTCCTCGCTGATCTGAAGCTTGTTAGGTAACCTTTTTGGCGTCTAGGCAAAAAATCCTTTGTTTCTAATGAAAATGGCCGAGTGTTACATTCGTGTGGCGGAGGACGAAAATGAGGAGCCCATGGAGATCCCAGCGGAGGAAGACGGCACCGTGTTGCTGTCGAGTGTCTCGGCACAGTTTCCAGGGGCTTGCGGCCTACGTTTCCGGAGCCCAATTTCCCAGTGCATGCGAGGCGTCCGTTTGGTGGAAGGAATTCTTCATGCTCCTGAGAATGGATGGCAAAATCTGATCTATGTCGTCAACTACCCAAAAGGTAAGTGTATGCATACATTTTAGCCAGTTTGTGGCTCAAACGGGCTTTAAAGGCCAACGCTAATGGCGGTAAATGAAGACACTAGCTTCACCGCCATTGTGTTCATTCATTCCTATAAATTAATTGGTTAATTAAAGACAAGTGAGCTTGATTTTCTGTAGATCACGCTTATGGTATCTCGATTGCAGATGTTCAGGGGGGAGGTATTGATTCAGCAGGGTAATTTTAGCTTTATGTTCGCCTATTGTCGTAGCTCATATGAACATGATCGCCCGGCTCATTTTACATGTGGATCCTAGTGTAGTTGCACACGGGCCATCTCACTTTCATGTATTTCTGGTCGTTTTGTTTGTCCTGCCCATTAAAACGTTGTTTTTTTCGTGTGTGTTTCCTAACTCTGGGATCCTTGTCTTTCAGATAACAAAAGGAAGATGGATGAGATGGATGCTGCCTTGGCCTCCAAAATGAAGAGAGGAGATCAGAAGACCTCAGACCTCATTGTCTTGGGGTTGCCATGGAAAACCTCCGAGCAGGACCTGAAGGACTATTTTGCCACCTTTGGAGAAGTCATCATGGTCCAGGTAAACTAGCCATTTTCCATAGGCTGTCCGATATCTGAGGTGGTGGTTGATTACATTTTTTTTCTAAATGCAATTTTTTTTTTTTAATCCAGGTCAAGCGTGATGTGAAGACTGGAAACTCTAAGGGCTTTGGATTCGTGAGGTTCACAGACTACGAAACCCAGAACAAAGTGATGTCTCAGCGTCACATGATTGATGGGAGATGGTGCGACTGCAAGCTGCCCAACTCAAAGGTATTTTTAATTAACCCTTTCAGACTAGATAACCAGAGTAAAGCACCTACACCACGTCCTCCTCTCTTTCTCGTAGTGTAGTGTTGCCCAGAGTGCACAACTTACTCTTTTGAGAAAACATATTGGCCTACCCAACCCTTTCTTGGGTAGGCCTTTAGTCCATATTTTATGTTTGACCAACAGGCTGGGCCCGACGAGCCCATGAGGAGCAGGAAGGTCTTTGTGGGCCGCTGCACCGAAGACATGACCGCCGACGACCTCAGGCAGTTCTTCATGCAGTACGGAGAGGTCACCGATGTCTTCATCCCCAAGCCTTTCCGTGCTTTTGCCTTCGTCACCTTCGCAGATGACCAGGTAAGTTTGATTCTGGCAAATTTAGGATTGAAATACATGTACCCTATTGTGCGTTTCATTTTATTAACTTACCTTATTGTGTGATCAAACTGATCCCTGAGCCCTGTTGTGTTTTGTGTGCAGGTTGCACAGGCCCTGTGTGGTGAGGACCTGATAATCAAAGGAGTCAGCGTGCACATCTCCAACGCAGAGCCTAAGCATAACAATAGTAGGCAAATGATGGAGAGGGCAGGGCGCTTTGGCAATGGCTTCGGCCAGGGGTTTGGCAGTAGCCGTAGCATAGGCAGCAGCTCTAGCAACCTGGGTAACTTCGGTACCTTCAACCTGAATCCGGCCATGATGGCCGCCGCCCAGGCCGCTCTACAGAGCAGCTGGGGCATGATGGGTATGCTGGCCAGCCAGCAGGGGCAGTCCACCACCTCTGGCACCAGCACTAGCGGGCAGACCAGCTCCACCCGCGGAGACACCCAGACATACAGCTCAGGCAACAGCAACTACAGTACAGGCTCAGCTAGTCTGGGGTGGGGGACCGGGTCCAACTCCACAACTAGTGGCAGTGGGTTCACCTCTGGCTTCGGCTCTAGCATGGAGTCAAAGTCCTCTGGGTGGGGTATGTAAGAGGGTGGGGGGTTTGACTTGTTTGTAGTGTGTGTGGTAAGTATTGATACCTTTTTTTTTTTTTTTTGGTCATGTGTATGAGTAAACAAAAAAAGAAACGAAAAAAAATCTTTTGAGGAGGGATATTGAATGTTTTGTACATTTGGACAAGTTTTGTCCAGGATTTTGTTTAGAGTGTTTGACATGGATCATTGTTAACCAGGGGGGTGAAAAAAAACACCTATGGTGTCCTGTTTCTTTTATTTTTATGTTTTCTCCTTGGTTGTCATTTTCAACTGGATTCTAAGATGCATGTATTGTATAGCAAACGGTTCTGAAAAAAAAGATGCATGACAAGTTTAAACATCGAACCAACATTTCTTACAAAAATGTCTTTTCTTTATACTCAGTCTTGCATTGAAAAGAATCTAGTTGAAACCGAAACTGTATTACCTTTTAAAAGTTACATTTGTTTGCAGTCAAGTTTCTACGAGAAAAAAAGCCTTCATCAAAAATCTCTTCTGCAGTTCACCTCTCTCCCGCTCTCCTCGGAAGACGGCCCTGTTTGGCAGCAATGTGTGGCTGAGGTCACTGTCACTTGCCCTCTTCCCCATGTGTAAATGCTTTGCCACCACAGAACGGCTATCTCCTTCGCATGTGCCGACAAGACGGTGGGTGTTCTTTTTATCCACTTTTTTTGTTTTCCCTTTTTTTTCGTTTTTTTTTTTTTTAACAATAAGACACAAAGACACAAATGGCAAGATCTGCGCAAGTGACATTTTGAGAGAACTCTCTTTGAGTGCGATTGGGGATGATGATGGCTTGTTGGTGGCGAAGAGTGAAGCTGCGAATGAGAGAATGGAGAGAGAGACGAACGGGTGGAAGAGAGCGAAAGAGCGAAAAGACTGGGTGTGCGATGAGAGCGCGCCACATGTGACTGCGATGGGTGGTGGCTTTTGGTGCGAGTGTGAGTGGAAGCTGCAGATGCTACAAGCGCCTCCTTTATCACCCCTCCCCCCTATGATGGACATTTTGTTAACTTGTACATCTCCCAGATCTCTACCCTTTCTTTTCCATCCCTCCTCCTTCCTTCCTTTTTAACCTGCCCTCCTGTTGCTTTTTTTCCTCCTTTTAGTATACAGACGTGCATAAGTAGCACCGAGTTTAGTGGAATGTTGTGATATATATTTTGTCTTGCTTCTATAACCCATCCTGAATGCTGTATGGTGTGTGTGCTTTTTCCTTGTACTTGACCTGTAAGTGTGAACTTGATGTGGATGACAACCTCTGAGGACTCTTGAGGGGGGACATGAGTGATGGTGTATGTAAGTGAGACTTGTATGTGGAGTGCTGTGGGTGTCTTTTTGAATCCCTCTTAGATAATGTTGCTCAGTGTTTTCTATGACATGTCAATGAAGGGAGTTCTCTAATAAAAAAAAAACATTGATTTAAAGTGGTTACTTGCTCATCTGAAAACTTGGTTGACCCTTTTTTGTCATTTGGTTAAAAAAAAAAAAGACAAATACCATCATAAAACTAATTGCATCCGCTGATTTAGGGACCTTGGATACTGCTGACCGAGGTTTCCATCTGAACCCAGAGTGGGCGATTGAGTTTTGTGAAGGATGAAGATGGAAGGGTCTGGAGCCCCCAACTTCTGCTGGGGGGGTGTTCAGCAATATTTGTAGCCTGTCCTGTCCCTGGACTGACTGTGTGGACCTGAAAATGGGTAATGGCCTTCGCAAGAGTCCAGAACATAAGGCATTGTAAAACACTAAGGCTGCCTAAAATTGGCCTTAATAGATGTTCCTTACAAACTAAGGGAACCAGTCTGACCACTTCAGCAGTTGAGCCTTAAATTATTTTTTTATTGCTTAGCCTTTTACATGTATGCTCTACCAGTTGGTATTTTTTAATGTGAATTGACACGTAAGTCACATCAAACTGTGATACATGATCTAGAATGATGAGTTGTCTTTTTTTAAATGTGACAGCTGTATTTATTTGAAGAATTTGTGGTTAAAGTAAGTACAAGTAGACCAATTGGCACTATAAATTGTGTCCCAACTTTACACTGCAGTTCAAACACTTGCACAGTGGGTGCATGTTTTTCCCCTCCTGACAATAAAAAAGGTACATCTGCAAAAAGGCATTTGTGTTTTGCTTGTAGTTAGGTCCTGTAAGTCCCTTTGTCTGTTGTACAGCAGTTAACTTATAGAATTATGGGTGCTTCTGTATAGACATCCCCTCTTCTAGCCAAACTCTGGATTCTGTGGTCAGTCCTCATTCTGTCCAGGGTCATCTTCGGTGGCTTGGTGCTTCCTCTTTGCAGTGCTCTTCTTCCTCTTCTCTTTCTGCTCCTGGTTTGCACTGGCAAGTTCATCTGACCTCTGTTGGATATAGGTGAACTGTAGCAGGGGGACATTGCAAAATTAGGCCATATACATGGGTTGGGGTCAAATCTTTACAGTAATTTCTTGCTACACAACCAATACATGAAACTAGTCAACTCAACACCTGCACCAGGTGGATGTCCATTGTGGCTGTTCCATTTTAGGTTAAGGTGTATCCTTGATTCTAATGCATTTTAGCATCTTAGTGTTGTCGGAGAAGGGGGAAATGTGGAAAGTGATTTGGATCACTCTGCTCCACTTTGACAATACTGAGATGATATAATGCATTAAAAGCAAAGGTACAGCTTGGTGTTTAATAGCCAGAGCATATAATTATATCCCGCTCATAACGGGAAATCTAGATTATCTTTTGAAGTCATTACAAATATAACCCTTCAACCCAACATTTTTTATAGAACAAACAGGATCATATGTCCTTTTAACTAAACACCAGGCCACCACTTGTTGGCTTTTGGCATGGCACTTGAGAACCATCTTGGTCTTATATAGCCTAAATGTCAAAGGCATTGTTATTCTGCCGTTTCAATTAATCGCAGAACAGGACTCCTCCCCCTTCGTTTTCTGTGGCATGTGCCAATGATTACACACTATACACGTAACTTAACAAAAGGCTAAAATAATACGATTTACTTACAAGGGCGGTGCTGTGCCTTGAAAGAAGTTTTACGTCCTCGACGTTTACCGTGTTTCTTTTGGCGTGTCTAAGATAACAAGAAGTAGAATTTAGCCAATGTCAAACGTCCATGTACATGGAAAACAAAACAAGGCTTTGCTCCACAAGTAAAATGTTACCTTGCAAAACACTCCAGGTCTTTCGCAAACGTGTCTGGTGTGAAAACACGTGAAGGTCATTCGTTACAGGGTATGAGTATTACACATCAAAGTAATATATGGTAGCTGAAGCAGCCTGAAGTTAGCCTACGTTAAAGTGCAAACCTACCACACTGTCGAAATGCTGTTTCGGCTATAGCAGCTATAGTTTGTCTGCTGAACTTTCTCCCACCATCATCGGCAATTGTTTGACATATCTGCCCCGTGGTATAATGGACTGCCGCTTTTAATCTCTATGAATATCAGAAGGAATTCAAGATACGTTGTTCTTAACGGTTAATGGAAAGGAAACATCCGTAAAAGCTATGGTATTGATAAGTTAGATTGCCCTTACCTGATTATCAGCGAACGTGTCATCCATATTGTCAAAACCTGAGATATCAACCGTAGATGCAGTAAGCAACTTTGTGTATAAATTGTAATGTTACACGTCAGATAACATGCATGTGTCGCTAGACAGGATTTCACAAACTAGTGGTAAGTACAGTGTTTTCATTACACATCCAAACAAATATTGTCCCTTTCTTTAAAAAAAATCGCGGCATAATGCTACTTCTCTTCTGTCAGATTTGGAGTTATACATTCTCATTGGGTATACTGACACCTATTGATCAGGAGTAGTGGTGTGACTTCGCATGTTATTTGGCCGCATGCGCTTTTCTCCTCTGCATAAGGTCCTTTGTGTCCTTTACATTGCTAATAATGCTTAAATGAGACAGTGTAGCCTAAATTAAATGTAGGTATCTTGCATGACATCAATACAAATAAAAACTTAACAAAAAATAGGTGTGATGCATACATTTGGTTTTATTTTTCTGGAAAAAAATCAAAATAGCAAATGATTGGTATAGTGGGCCAAAAATACAGGACACATTTTAATGACCTCTTTATAATTTTTAATTCAGGTTTATAGTTTCAGATGTTTTTGGTTGTGTTTTTGTAAAACAAAACAAAAAATGGTTTTCCAAACCTACCCTTACATTTCAGACATATTTAATTCACTTTCAGAGTGCTGTCCAGAGAAATTATGTATCAAAATGTCCTGCATGCCACCTTTCCAATGAATATGTTACTCTATCAGTTTTAGATTCCAATATATACGCATTTAAAATATGTCCCGTAGGCTATTTATGGCCCACCCTAACAAATCAAAGACTTAAGTGGGCCTGCATTTTGGGGAGGTTTTACATTGGGTAATATTTTTAGACATAGATTTAAAAAAAAACACAAGCATTTGATAATTGGATCAGGTGAGAAGATTAGGCACTCTTTTTGAAGATCTGCGTGCAAACCTGGCCTTCACAGCGCATTTCCTGTGAGGAAAGACATGAAAAGGGGAGACACTGTAATCAGAGCCATGGTATACATCTAAAACTGTTAGACGGTGTCTATATAGTTATGTTTAACATAGGCCTACCAGATACAGTTGATCTCCTTCTATCCAGTGCGTCCATCCTCTGTTTTTCTTTTCACCCTTTTGGATACAAACCAGCTTGTCATTGTCCCAGTTGACAACCGTCTGTTGACACAGAAAGTGATATAGTGTTATAGTCCTGGTTAATGCTATTCTCTCTCTCTCTCTGTCTCTCTGTCTCTCTCTCTCTCTCTCTCTCTCTCTCTCTCTCTCTTTCTCTCATAGCTATAGAGGAAGTACAGTGTAATTATGTGAAATGCACCTGACACTTTCTGTTGTCCAGGCCTTTGGTCACCTCATCAAACTCCTCACCAATCTTGAATGAGACATGATAGTTTCTGAAAGCTGTGAAAGTTTTGAATATGAAGGAGTCGCCATCTTGTTCCACAACTTTCTGAGGCTTCAGCCTGCTTGCTATCTTCCGAGTGGGAAAGTCGATACCTGAAAAAAAGTAATCATGAAATTTGTTTGGTATGTGAAATGTGTTTGCATGCTTGGCAATATACATTAGTAAATGGTTAGCATAACTAAAGTACACATTAAAAAGATAGTAACTAAGAATACTAAGAAAATCGTACTAAGAAAATAGTAACTGAGATACTAAGAAAATCTCTTCACAGTGTTGCATTGAAAAAGTGTCAAACGTACTTTGAGAATAAATTACAACCATGGGATGGTTTGTATAGTGAGATAGTTGTGTGAAAACATATTAATGACACCAACTCACCTAAGGCAACCATGTAACCTTCAAAGTTTTCATTGCTAACAAAGTCCCAAGTCCCAGAGTAGTCGGCAGGCATAATTAATCAGATGCAGGTCACTCGGAGAGTCTGCTGGTCCTGTTGTGGAACGCTGGAGTAGCTTCAGATGGCCGCAGTTGAAACTGTGTGGATGTGTCAAATGAACCACAAGTGTGTTGCAGACCTTCATATCACATGCAATTGTGTTAACAAATATGGGGCAGGGGTGATCTCATCAGCACAAAGGCTATTTTTTGAGGGAGTGTGTGTGGGAAGCAGTGGGCGGCAAGAAGTAGGGAGGGCCATAACTTTTTGCACAGTGGATATGGGGAAATCATTCTTTCCTCATGGGATCTGAGTGGGGGGGTTGGCAAGTAATGTATTACGCATATGTGTGCAAAAAGGATTCCATCACCTTTGAACAGGCATTTTATGAATTGTATTTTAGAGACTTTTTGCTGATAAGTTAGGTGAACATTATGTTCTTGAATATAACAACACACACATCACAGTGAATTATAGGCCTAATCAAGCACAGGAGATACACAGTCTGTAATTTTCTGATCAGACATTGTCATGGATGCAGGACATGCTGGCTTGGTAGTATGGTATAGCATTCAGTTAGTCTACTGTTAAACACACATGAACTTATTAAACTTATAATATAATAAAATATTGTTTAATATGAGGATGAGGGAGAAATGGTCTAACAAAGGTCACTGGTATACTCAGCAAGTTATAAATTCAAAGAGGAAAACATTAATGTTTATTGCTAAAATGGATAATGTAGATATCTGAATCATTAAAGTATTAACCAAGTTTGTCCTGAAAAGCATCTCAATTTATTTTGGTGTAAAAAAAGAACATGATAGGCATATTATGATACATAATCATTGGTATACTTCCACTTGAATGACACCAAATATTGATAGTGTCTTTCAGATTATAGACCAAATTCTTCAAGCTCTTCTCAGTCTTAACAGAATTGCTATACTACATGTCGATGTGTGTCATTTCACCGCAACACTTTAATTTAAATAATAAATACAAACTTCTTGCTTGAGGATATTTGTAGCCTATTATTCAGTTATAGATATCATGATGTATTGCATAGTCAGTGAGTCAAAATACCACTGAATTGCTACAATGCATTCATTGTCATGGAGTCAGTACTGTGACAGCATGATAAAAAGGCTACTCTGTGATTTCTATTCTAGTACAGGATGGCCGTCTGACCTAATTTTATTGTTCCTGGATCTTCACTTTGCACTATCCTGTTTGTGTGGTGTTGACCTATTACACAGTCTCTCCGTGCCCATTATTTTTAACTTCCAAGCTGATGTGTTTTCTTGCCGTGATATGCTACTGTATTCTATCTATCTATCTATCTATCTATCTATCTATCTATCTATCTATCTATCTATCTATCTATCTATCTATCTATCTATCTATCTATCTATCTATCTGTCTGTCTGTCTGTCTGTCTGTCTGTCTGTCTGTCTGTCTCTCTGCCTGTCTCTCTGCCTGTCTCTCTGTCTTTCAAATTATGTGATGTAAATTATTAAAATCTTTTTGTGATGTGTGAAAAAGTGGAAGACACTTTTATAATTAAACAGTTTCTCCTCAAACTTTCCACAGAGCTGGCCATATCACATTTGTCTTGTATTCCTTTGTATTATTATGCATCATATCTCTCCTGTATTGAAGCTCATTGTATGTTGCTTTTGTAGAGGAAGAGTGATTGGATGAAGGTCACTGAGACACAATAACCACATAGTACAGACATCTCTGTAAGTGACAGAAGACATGTCTATCCTTGAAAGATATGGCATTTCTAAGAATAGTCGTGTGCAATATCTGAAGATTCACTGAAAGCACTTCAAATTGCTAAATCTCTTGTATGCTCTAGTTCTGTTTTGTAAGGTCCTTACACTGGAAAATTGTTATGGCTTAATAACTGAGATGTAGTGCCTTTAAATAGCCACTGGGGGTGACCTTTCCTCCTGTGACACACCACCACAATGACCACAATTCTTTTACCTCCACAAGGCTAAGAGGTACATTTCTATTACAACTGGTGGTAAGTACAACCTTTAACTTATACTAAAACTTTGTTCTTTCAATCACTTTTCATTTTCCTATTTGTGATGCAAGCATCTGTGCAGTTTTAACAGAAAACATGTTCACTGATGTTCACTGTTGTCCCATTATAAATAGTGTAATAGTTGATATGTGTATGTTGGTCAAGTCTCTCTGTGTAGTATAATTACCTGCAGGTCTCCCAAACCAATGTGTGCCATTTTTTAAATAGTATAACAAAGGATGTCTTGTGTTGTGTGCGTGTCCTCCTCATAATGGTCAGTGCCATGTTGACTCTCACAGGTCTGCCAGGCCAATGTTTCATCACTTCCTGGCTTACGCAGCCTTTCACTCCAGCAGATGGTTGCCGAGAGCTCAGAGACTGCGATTGTAAGTAGCAGTAAGAGATGCTGGTCTGTCTGTCACTGCCTCTTCACAGGATATAATTTACAGCCTGACTCTTTATCTTAATGTTTACTTTGAATTTGGACTTTGACCAGGTAGCTTATCGTTTCTAATTTCTCTCTTGCAGTCAGATCGTTTTGGTTATATTTGTGATGGTAGTCCTCACCCCACAACTATATGTTTTGACAAGGCAAGTGCAAATCTTTATTACAACATGTGCTTTACAGTTGTAGTGTGGCACACTGCAATCAGTAATTTTTTATTTAATCGTCCAACAGACCAAGATCATCCCGATATTGTCAGCAGCCTCTCCTCAGTAACCTTATAGTGTTCATCATCTTATCATTTATGGCCACAGGTAAACTCAGTTAATGCAACCTTAAAAGACACTGTATTAGACACCACAGCATATACATAATGTGGTAAAAATTTTAATTGCATGGTGTTTTTGATAATGAAATGGTTAATAGTGACCCATTTGTTTCAGGCTTTGCAGTAGCACTCACACTCATGGACCCGGTACCTGAGAGTTTCAGGGTAGCCTTCCATCTGTTCGGAGTGGTATCATTTACTCAAGGACTGTGCACCACCCTTCTCACCCTACAGGCAGCCGACTGTGTGTGTACCACTTCCTTATCTTCAGAGCTCTCATACGGTATCTCCTTACTGCTTGAAGGGTTAGATTGTCTGTATTTGGGTTCGTTTAAAACCAAACTGTTGTTATTTGGTGTAAAATCACATTACAGAAGCAGTTGTGTTCACACAGATTTTAGACTGGGGTCACATGTTACACTTGAACTGCTTTGAACCATATCATGCTGTATCTATTTATCAGGGGGACTGCAGTCCCATTCTGTAAGCACATATTTCTGTGACCATGGTAATTAATGGTGTGACCATTTTGTTTTTTTCAGGCATGGACAACAACAGAGCTTTACTACCTTTCCCTTGTTCTATCCTGGGCATGTATTCTCTCCACAGGTAAATTTGTACATTTTCCAGTGCAAGTAATTAACCTTTTTCTCTGATCATATTCACTGCTGAAGAGGATATGATTTATGGCTTTTGTTAGCTACTACATCACATACAGATCTAGGTCAACTTTTGAACTGTGTAACCACCCTCATTTAACACACATACTGAAATTAATGCATGGTTGGGACAGTCACACACACAACAATTGGAACTAATTGTATATATCTCTCTCTCTCTCTCTCTCTCTCAGTTTTTTACATGATCAGAGGATGCCTTTGGTTTATCGGCAAAATGTGGCCAAACTGGGTCAAAGAAATGCGCCTCTGGAACAATGTGTAGGCCAAATACTTTTTCCTGTCCAATGCTAAAGCCTCTTAATTATTTATGCTGTTTCCATGCCTGTGTGAGGCCAACAGGGAACAAAGATCCTATTACAGTCAGGCAGGCTAAATAGAACCCAGAGAAACAGGTCCATTATTCTCTCGGTCAGACTTTAGGATGCAAATCTAAACAACTGTTAACGTACAACAGGCCACCTGTTCTGTGGTACCCGATCCTGACCACTTTTTTCCCCAACCCTTTTTACATTTCTGCTGTGAAAGGCTGATTCAAGTCCATCAAAAAGAAGCAATCTGTTATAAGAGCAGAAGATAGTTTTGACCATTCAACACAAAAACTATCACTTTCCACAAGTGCAGGCAAATTTCATGAACAAGGACAGCTGACAGTTCAGTGTGTGTCAGTGAACACTGAGCCTGTTCTGCCAGGGGGTATTGTGAGGACCTGCTCCAACATCATGGCCATGTAGCTTTGTGTGACGAGTGTAAGCCTTTATGTGGGGTTGATCCTTTCTGAGGCAGCAGCAACAGCAGCAGGAGACAGGACGCAGCACACACCACCGCAAAAATGCTGTTCTGTCAATTCAGCTCTTACCAAAACATGCCTGTGTGCGCTTTCTTTTTGGCACACGTCTGCCGACTACCAGCTTGGGCATAGAGAAGTGTAGATCCAATGGGCCTATATGTTTAGCAACACCATTTCATGTTTTAACTGGCTTGTAATTTCATTTTTTTGGGTCTTGTTTTTTATGTGCAAGACCTAAACTGTCCACACCTATGTATTATAATTTAGTCCTTAAATCTACTTTTCATCTATGCTGAAATGATCACTGAACTGTATAGGTTGCTAATATTTTGTGGTTCATGTTTTAAAAATAAACAAGTAGTTTCAAGAATATTAATTACTCAACTTGTATCACTATATACAAAGCTCTGGTCACAACCATTAAAGGAAAATATCAAAATTTGACTTTATTATTCAAAAAATCTGGTACCCAAATAAAATGTAAGATATTTAAAGGGTGAAATAAGACTCAAGGTATAGAAAACCATGCACCTTCAACACCCTGTACAATAGAGTCTTACAACATTCTATAATGCAGACCCTTCTACAAACACTATATGTAAATACACCAATTTCGCTTTGAAAGGCACTTCTCTGAGGTATTACTGTTACAAAATCCAATCTAAATTTGCATCACTGTGTTCCCTTTACACTTTACAGCTTGTGTTCTGAGAAACATGCTTTCATATTTAATTACAGTAACTGCCTCTGGTACATATTCACAGTATTTTCACAAAGACTCCCAAGTCACAACATTTGATTGGATGAGAAATGAATGGAAATATTATGACTATTGAATGAATGGTATTGATAGATTGGTAAAATTTGTTTCAGCCCACTATTCCTCTAAACATATTACATGGTTTTAAAATCACTACAGTGGTCTGTGCTAACATTATGTCTAGACATTACTTTGATTTCCAACATTTAAACTTTAAACATTTAAGCTCATCTTGTTGATGTTTATGCCTACACAGTAGTCTGCTTTTTGGATAATTACAGGCATTTTGGTCCTTTTACAAAAGGCAGAACAAAGATGACATGAGTACAAAAATAAAAGATTGGGGAAATAGTCACTTTGCAGTCCCCACTGATTATGTATGACTAATGTTTCAAGGAGCTTAAAAAACAATTTGGCACATTTTACAGATATGCATTAATAACACATGAAAAGTTGTCTGTATCCAGCATTGGTGAATTACTGAAATGTGTCCAAAAGTTCAGACTCAATTTGGGTTCTATAAAGTTAAGTAAACCGGAACGTTTCTGAAAACATCTATTCTGCCCTACAAGTCAAACATGTTGTATGTGTAATAGTGATGATACGTGTATGTCCTTTTTTAATGAAAGGAAGCAAAAGATTTAGTTACAAGACAAAGGAGGTATTATAAAGTCAATTTCCAGTCTAAACTCAGTTTTGACAAAATATGTGGTTTCTGCCTTTTGTCTTTGTAAGGCAGTATTAGCCCCCCTCCCCTTCCTGAGACTAGAACGTAAATGGTATGCAAGCCGTCCGGATATCCGCAACATTCAGGTGTGACTGCACAGCATTCATTTGATTACATGTAAAAGCCACTGGAGCTACTGTTGAGTACGATGGTTGAGTAAATGGGAGTAAATGGGTATAGTGCAGCTGACGTGTATCTAACATTTGGAGAACCACTCAGTGTTTCATTCATACTTGGTTACAAATTCACCTTTGTGCAAACAATTAAAAAAACAATTATCAAGAGTTTATCAGTCAATGAAAAGCAAACATAAAGCACTCATAATACACAAACATCAGATTGTCAATACAGCAATGGACACGTGACATGAGGGAAATGTTCTCACTGACCCAACAGGGCCTCGTAGTCTATGTACCAAACGAGTCTTCCGTTTGCTGGCTGTATCTTTGTGATGGGCCACCTGTCGGGCGTGTCTTTGATTCGGCTGAGCTGGGTCACCAGCTCGTGTTTGCCCTTACCCATGATCAGCACGCTGACCCTCTGCGCGCGGTTGATGGCCCCGAACGTCAGGCTCATCCTCTGGTGCGGCTTGACGGGGCTCTCGGTGAGAGTGACCAGCTTCTCCCCGCTGGCCTCCAGCCGGTTACCGGGAAACAGCGAGGCCGTGTGGCCGTCGAAGCCTACGCCCAACAGCACGTAGCTGAAGCTGGAGGCGTTGACGAGCCGGGCGATGTCGCGTTCGTACATGGCGGCTCCGCCGTCCTCCTCCACGCACAGCCTCTGGTTGAGCTGCACGGGCATGGGGTGGATGTTGAAGTAAGGGAGGCGCACGTGGCGCAGCAGGTGGTCGTGTACCGTGCGGAAGTTGGACTCGGCCTCCGTGGGGGGCACGCAGCGCTCGTCGGCCAGCCACACGTGAGTGTTCCACCAGGGGAAGGCGTGGTGGTGTTGGGCCAGACGCTTGAAGAGCGCCAGCGGGCTGGATCCTCCCGACAGTGCCAGGTGGAAGGGCGCGCCCTCCAGCACCGCCTCCTCAGCCGCCTCCTCGATGTCGTGGGCCAGCCGCTCCACCAGCTCGGCGGGCCAGGCCGACACCATGTCTGCGCTGCGGTACTTGCCGTGCATCACCTGGAAGCTCTCCGTCCGTTCCTGGGGGATAACGTTGACCAGTGCCTCAGTGGTGAAGCGCACCTCGCGGCCCTGCAGCTGGAAGTCCAGAAGGTTGGCGTTGGAGGGGCTCCCGGGGTACGGACGAGGGAACGTGCGCTCCAGGCTCTTCAGAAGAGGCGTCCAGAACTTCCACGAGGCCAGGAGGCTGTCCGAGCTGAGGAAGTGGTCCCTGCGCCCACGGAAAACCTGTGAGATCAGTTCAGTGTAGGCCTCTCGTTGGACCACTGGCGTCTGGATGTAGTACTCCGAGAGAGGGAGCCCAAACAGGAGCTTGTCCTTGTTCTCGGTGACCTCCTTCCAGCCTCTGTTCACCAAGGCAGGCTTGAAGAGGTTTTTGCTCACGAGTATGGCCGGGTACTGCAGCAGGCCATGGCCGATGTAGAAGATGATCTGCTTTGGCTTGCATGTGATGCTGCTCTGGTCCTCCACACAAAACACGTTGTTCTTGAAGGTGACGCGAGCATAGCCAACCCTTTCGTCCAGCCGTTTACCAGAAACCAGGAATATGGGGACCCCTTCAAACTGAGGCATAGTACTGTGAATCGCAATACCTGGAGTCGGACATAAAATAATGAATGAATGAATGAAAGGCATAAAGTTTTGCTTACTGCAGACAAAGACCAGTAAACTATCCAATTGGCTGTGTTTTACACCAGTGTCCCAGAATATATAATAAAATATGTATAAATATACATTAAATATACAACTATGTAATATTTACTTATTAAAGTATGACATATCTCCAGTCACAAACAAAATCCTTGTTGGCCATTCAGCATCCAACGTACCTGCAAATGTCGGCGTATAACTAAAATGATCTTTGGTCTTGTTGAGTTCGAGCTGAACTTCAGAGTTATATGCCTGGTACTGCCCGATTACGGCACTGCCTTTCTCCAGCCGATGGAGGGAGCTAAAGACTCGGAGCTTGTTGCGATTGACCTCGTTACAATCCGTCAGGTTTTTGGGGACGCTCATGGTCAGTAGGGTCATCACTTCAGTCAGGTGATTTTGGATTACGTCCCTGATGACTCCGTATTCGTCGTAAAAGGAGATGCGCCCTGCAATGGAATTAAAAAGAAACAGATACAAGCTTTATATGAATGGCTACCTTAAGTGCTTTTGGCACACTGTCTGGTTTTCAGTGACAGTTGGAGGCACAGTTAATGAGGGTAAAATGCATTGTTACCCTTTTCACTAAAAATCTATAGTACACTTAGGTACAAACAATACCTTTTGCATCCAGAGTTTCCTTAAGCACAATGTCTACACGATCAATATGGTGTTTATTCCAGATTGGCTGAAGGAATTTGCTGTTCTCTTTTCTGAATGGTAATATCTGAGACACAACCTTTTGGGAGAGAGAATGATTAGTGAACTGCAATAAAACAGTCTTTAACTGAGATTTAAATGACAATGCAATGTTTGCATTAGTATTATTATTTTTCAAATATTTTATTAGCACTCAGCTTGTTCCAATAGAGAGGAATTCTTAGATGGTCTACTAAGACCAATAATATGCATGTTGTTTTATTGTCATGCCATTATCCCTTGACTGACTGTTCAGAATCTTAAATCTTTTAGCTCTTTTATCACAATATGTACCTGCTTTCCAAGGTAATGGTCAATTCTGTACATCTCCTCCTCTTTGAGGGACTTGGTGAGCCGGATGCCTAGTTCCTGTGCGCTGCTCAGGTCGTGGCCAAACGGTTTCTCCAGCACCACCCTGAGCCAGGCGCCCTGCGGCGGCCGGCAGCTTCGGTTGACTCTCTCGGCGATGTCGGCGTAGGCGGTGGGCGGCACTGACAGATAAAACAGTCGTCCGGCCTCCACCATGCCCTCCTGCTTGAGCTGCGTGTCGATGTGCTGGCCTAGGGCCTGGTAGTCCTCGGCGGTCTTCAGCTGCCGGTACTGCGACAGGCGCAGGAACTGATCCTTCACCAGGGCGCAGCGCTCCTCTGACACCTCAGCGGGGCACGTCTGGCCCTTGAGGATCTCGAAGAGGCGCGGCGTGCCCTTGTCCTCCGGGGACAGCCCGCCTCCGTAGAAGGAGAAGCTGTGTCCCTTGCCCACCCGGCTGACATACTGGTGGAAGATACCCTGCCACAGGTACTTCTTGGCCAGGTCACCGGTGGCCCCCACCACCACTATGGTGATGTGGCCCCTGCGGGAGTGGCCCTTCTGATCCTCATCCTGGCCCTGGCCACTCTCGTTACAGGAGCCCCCACTGGCCAGCAGCAGCAGCAGCAGTCCCCACATTGCCTTCCACATAATCCAGCCCCAGTCACACCCGTCTCACCTGACAAGAAGGCAGGAATATTCAATGGACTAATATTAACTAATATAGAGCAAACTAACATAAGTACACTACACACATAACTACATAGCATAAGTATTAAACATGAACACACATACTGTGAACATGCATATGAAAAAAACTTATGGGCAGTAGTTTATTTTTTATGAACAAACAAAAACATCCCTGCAAGGCCACTGTTAATACCTGGTTCTGTACTGTACATTAGTCTTGACCAGTAAATGGAGTAATCAACTTATCCAAAATACAATTTATACTTCTTAAAATCAACATATTTAATAACAACTCATTTATAAATGCAAACCTTACACAAGTCTTCCCAAAGCGAATATAAAATCAGTCTCACTCCAAAAAGCCTTCTTGCCATCAATGTACTGCCACTAATATCATTATTTACACATTAACAAAGCCAACCCTTGTTTTCTGAGTGACCCAAATCAAAAAGGAAGAAGCACATCCAATGGCTGGTATTCACAGCATTGTGGAACAGTGAGAATTAGAGTAATAGCTTAGTGAAAAAGAGAAAGACAGTGAGAGAGAAGGTGAGCATACAGGACAGTTCAAAGGTCATCATGGCCTTGGACCTAGAGAACTGAGAAGCTTCTGTTCTGTTTCAAAATTAGTAAAGAAAAATAGGACTTCCAGTAAGTCCTCTCTGACCCATCAGTGTATATATAAACACACTAGCCTACTATGTGCACTGCTGATAACATCAGGAATTACACAATATCTGCCAGTTAAGATAAGAGCTTTTTTTTTTTTTACAGATGTGTTGCAATTGGGTTGGAAGAAGTCTTTTTAGAATGGTGAGTTAAGGTTCTACATCATGACCGCAACAAACAGGGTGCTTACAGGCCAACATATAAACACACTACTCTGTGAACTGCCGAATACATCAGGAATTACACAATATGTGCCAGCTAAGATAAGAGCTTTTTTTTTTTTTTTTTTTACAGATGTGTTGCAATTGGGTTGGAAGAAGTCTTTTTAAAATGCAGAGTTAAGGTCCTACTTCATGATAGCAACAAACAGGATTCTTAGAGGCCAACATCTTGAGAGCGCTGCATATACCTAAATAAATAATATTAAATATTAATAAATGTTACTGTCTATATTTTACTGACTATAAAAAAGACATCTCATCAACCACATGCCAACATCACTGTCATAGAAACAGCTCACTATCATTTCCAAAACATGTGTTCCTCATGCTCTGCATGGCCTCAAACACATTCACATTATTTGCCTGCAGCAGCCTGTGACCTGAACAGCATGGGCAGGGGAGGCACTCCTTTGTCCAACTTTACAAAGAAGAAAAACTGAATGGGTGTTGAGGGGTTGTATTGTAATGGGCAGGCAACAGAGTTCATCCCGTGTGTAAAACTGCAGTTTTTTTGCGCTAGTGGGCCTTACCTTTTCTTTTTCTACATGACATGATTTGCAACACCCAAGTCATTACTATTCAATGCACAGACAACTATTTTTACCATCCATATTAACCATAGCTAAAATCAAGACCAAGAAAAAGCAATGACGAGACATTAGGCGGCCACTCATTACAAGCTTTACTCTACTTAAGTGGCAAAAGTAATCAATGCACTTTAGCACTGTGCAGCTAGTCGTCCTCATCTGCAATTCCCAGTAGACTAACCTACTTCTCATGATACACGAAACAATTTTGACAAGAAGAAATGACATCGAACAATCGCAATCAGATCAGACTGAGACATTTGTTTAGGCATTTGTGACCAAGGGGTGTCAGAATAAATCCGTATACTGGACGAATGCTTGGTTGACCATTGATCAACGGATCACGGACCATCAGCCTGGGGACGTTCAGGGAAACTCATTCACCTGCGCACAAGTTGACGGACTAAGTGATCTCGATACACACTTCATACACCATATCCCAATAACGGTAAGTCTAAACAAACACAAATCTCACTGCAAGCACGCCACGCTTCAATGACAGTTCACGCAAACTTAGAAAAAGCGAATCATGCAGCCAAGAAATGTCATCCTACCTGTGTCAGCCTGTCAGTGCATAGTGCGCTAAAGTCGGCTGTACACTCAAATGGGCTTCCTACCATTAGACCACGTGACCGGTACATCCGGATCAGAAAATTCGGCAACGAGGAAGCAGGTGCCCCTATATTTTGAATTCACGCAACAAGAGGTAAACACAAAAACCAAACCCGTTGACACAAACTAATTCGACTCATCTTCCATGTATCCGAGGGTGACCACACGTCCCTGTTTACAGCTACAGAGATGTAATACTGGCCACAGTAAAATACATTATTATGGCCTACCTACATGTAGCCTGCATAACAAAAAAGCCAGTTCAGGAGGAAGGAAGAGGTGGGGTTTTCTTCCACTCGATGATAACTAAAAACTATTTTACTCTTGCTAGTTTATGTATTTTCATCACCTCCTACCCCGCTTTTTAAAGTGTGTGACATTTAGGCTATTCACCAGCAGGGGGCGCAACAGGACCGAGGCAAGACGACAAATGAGTCGCAGCTGTGTCATCAGATGGTTGACCTTTCACTTGTTGATGCCAGTTTGCTGTTAGGTCTTTAAAGAGCCGGCTAGGTTTTCACTGAAGGTAGGAGCCAATAACGACGCATTTTATTACAAATTGGTAGTTAAGTTTGTTAAGAATAGAAGTGTAAACATATTTGGCCACAATGTATGCTTGGTTTGCAGTAGCCTAGTTTGCACATTTAGTCTATGCTAAAATTGCATAATGTCTTTAAATAATGGGCAGGCAGAGAGCCAAAGAGGCCATTGACAGGTAAGCAGTCAATATAAAACTGTTTAAATGAGGAACACAAGTCGCCAATTTCGTCAAGCTACTCATGAACTTCTGTTTTGAGAATGATATATATATATATATTTTAATTGTGTCAGTCCTGCATCCAGTCAAATGTCTTCAGATATGTAACAATACCTTAAAGGGGTCCTTTCATCGTTATTTTTATTCATATTTCTGTGTCGCCACTATGGTTGAATGCATTGTGCGTCATTTCTGTGAAAAATGATGTCCTAGTTCTCTTGCTTGACGCTGTTTTCTGTAAGCTATAACAGGTCTAGTGGTTGAACGACTGGCTTTTCCGGTGTCCCTCGTGAATATCCATGACGTGTCAATAAGGCACCTCTGATTGGGCAAATTCGCTGTCTTTCGTTCACCTAGCTTCTGTCCACTGTTCTTCCTTTGGGATGTGGGCTTGCCATTCATGGCTCTGAGCGGGGCTTACGACCTAGTGACGTAGATAGGTTTAGCATGCTCTGATCCGCTCGTTTTCGTTAGCTCGACCCTTCAATGACCAGTAAAGCCACGAGGGTCGAATTTCACGTCTAAATAGAGCTACTCAAAGTGTTTTTTAGCGGAAGAACCCCTTTAAAAAGAGTAATATTTAAATGGTTTTAAATGGGTTAAGCATGGAAACAGTCATTGAGGCTACTGCAAATTCAAACCATACCAAATAAAGCTTATTCAATTCTCTTTTCAGTGATATGATGGTTTATGAGCATTAAAAGCAAGGGGGACCACTATGGTTACTTGAATAAAACTACCCCCCAGAAAAGATTCCAATTGCCTTTGGATTCATAAAGTGATATTTTTTTTCTTTTGCAAACTCTTCAGAACACTGAATATGAGTAAAAGGCAAAGTGGTTGATGAGGGGATAATGAAACAAAACGTAAACATTTGGCTAACTGAGGGCAACAGCATTCTTCATCTGCATGCATCTTAATGGCAAACTTGACATTTTACGTACACCTCTGGGCTGCATGTGGCTTGTGTGCAGGAAGATTATTCAACTAGTCATCTCCCCTTTGCTTCTCGATGAAGATGTCATCATTATCAAAAGGGGTGGGGGATGCACTGGACACCTTTTCCACCATTAAAAGTTAATTTAAAACTGGATCTAAACGTGTCACTTTCAGAAAACTGGCAGAATTAAAATGCAAATGTGAAATGTGAAAAAGCATGTTGCAACTTTGTTAGTTGCAACTTTGTTAATTGTAGTAGCCTTACTGTAAGAGTCATTTAAGTCTTCCCTCTGCTCACTTGCCATCAGTTCTGCAACATGCCATCAGTTCACTCAGCATAGTCATCAACATACTTCCCTGAGCAGACCTGTCAAGTCATGCCATTAACACTACTTTCTGCTCCTGCATCAGAGCTCAGAAGTAACATCAAGGCAACTCCTTTATTGTTTGTCCATTTTGTAGTTTAGGACTTGCACAATTGCTGAAATCTAACTCTAGTCAGGTAGAATGGGTATAAAAAATGTTTGTGTGGCCTCTGCTGTGACAACCCTGAACAAATACATGACATAAAATAACACTCTGTCCTCCTGTGCCTCTAAACATTGCTGCTGCCAAAGCATATTGTATGAGTTGTGTGCACTTTATGTATTCTTTTATTTACTATGGTGCCAGATTGACAAAAGACAGATTTGCATTTTCTGTAAATTTTATAGACAATAAGGTTATATATAGGCTATATATATGCTGTTGCACTTAAAAAATAAAAAATCAGAGAATGTCCACCTCTTCCTTGTGAGCTATAATTTGGCATTATGACCCAGAACACCTGTGATGTGCAACAGGACTGGGGTGGTTTCAGAGTTGGCAGAGGCAGGCTTTATCAGAGCCAGGCACCAGCGGAGCCAGGCACCATTACATCAAGAGGAGCATTTTTGCTTGATAGGAGTAAGTGTTACCCCAGGAGTTCACCTCCCTGAATATTAAACATGGGCGAGGCAGGTACTCTATCAGTTACTGTAATAAACAAAAAATGTCCACTACATTCTAAAGGATATGGTGCACAGTGCTCTCACTCTACACCACTACACGTCTAACCCAGATCACACCGCTACACACACACACACACACACACACACACACACACACACACACACACATACACACACACACACACACACACACATACACACACACATAGTGGATATAGTATTTCATTTCATTACTCACCATCTTCTGTGACTAGGTCTTAAATGGTTTACACATATGTGTGACTGACACCATCAGGCATTTGTAGACTCTCCTTGCCTTCGGTCTTAAGACTATGACATAGTCCAAGCTTAGACTGAAAAGGTGGTAGTGGTGGGTGGTCTGGTGGTCCGTTATCAGGGCTTGCGAAAGGAACAACAGATGGTCATGAGTATGATCCCAGGGTCTACCACCTGAGCACCCCTCAGTAAGGCACTTAACCCCAAGTTGACCCTGACTGTCCTTATAGTTCATCCATTGTAAGTAATTCTGGATAAGAGTGTGGCAAATGTAATGTAAAAGGGCAGATGCTGTTTTGTAATATCGAAGACTCAAACAGCCTTTCTAACACTACACTGATACCATCTTCACAGTATACATCTTATTGAATTGTGCTAATTTATCGTGAGGTGTCAGGGGTGAAGCCAATGTGTTTTTTTTTGGGGGGGGGGGGGTGTCTGAGAAATCTTTCTTGGTCGAATTACATTCTACTTCTGCTAATTCCTTTCATTGTATAGGTACGTCATTATTTGTCACACTGAAAGGCTACTTTTGGGCTGCTTGCTAATTCTGTTATTTTTTCTTTTTGTCTAGAGATATTCCTATCATAATGAAATGACCCGCAAATATTTACTCAGAGTTGTATAAAGTAGAAGTAGAAGTACTGTTTTGGATGTAATTACAACACTGGTAGTATGGTATTATGCAGTTGCAACTGCGTAGTACCGTACTACTTGTTTTGTAATTACATCCAAAACAGTACTTCTACTTCTACTTTATACAACTCTGTATTTACTGATAAGGGCCTTTCGGATTCTGAGCATCCAATCAACTTGACACAGATCAATAATCCCCCCATAAGTGTAATTACATTCAGATTCTCCTAACTTCACTGTTACCTCTTCCTAACCTCTTAGAAATTCATATCCATCTTTATTTCTTCCCTTGACCCTATGGCGTTTTTTAAACACAGTCAGCTTAAATCAGATAGTGAAAGGAGATAGGACAGACAAACCCCAAAGCCTGTAGTCAGGAAAGCCATAAGGTGGGGTGAAGTTAGGTCAATTCCAAGAGCCCTGGCAGAAGGGACATCATAAACTGTAATGACCAACATGCTTGTTATTTTCAGTGCTCTTTTATATGGAGCCCTCAAATGTTTAGCAGTGTGCCTGACTGAGGTCAGTAATGACTGATTTAATGAAAGTTGAATGAAATGCTATGTTAGATAAAGAGGTGCATTTACAGCATATTTTAATAATTTAGTGCCTACCTCTTAAACCAACTATGTGTTGGTTTTAGCCATATTTAAACAATAAAACTTCAAGGTTTCATAACTGCCAGGGGCACCTTAGCAAGGAGACCGGAGAGATGTGTACAGAGACCCATTGTTCGAGTGCCAGCAGATCTATCAACATGTTCTCTTTTCACATTCCCTTCTACCTGTCCTGCTGTAGTAGTCGCATAGTAACTGCATATACAGGTACACAGGTGCATTGACAACCACATGTGTCATTTTTAGTTGTCTCACGACTTCATCTATGGTGGGTAGACCTGACAACGTCAACAAGTCTGATCAAGTTGCAATACTTGGCATGCCTTTAAGTGTTAACATGACTGTTCCCCGTAAACTGAATTTGGCTCAGAGGAAGTCAGAGTTGACGTAGTCATCGCCACTGACAAACTCGGCTCTGCGCCCCCCGCTCACTAGATGGCTTGTACAGGCTGTTCCTGAGAGGACTGCCGACAGAGAGTATATCGGGAAAAGCACACAACAACCTCGCTGCTTTAAACGACCATTCTTTGACTGAGCTTCGCGCATCTGCATCACACATCGGTATTTAGACTTCCAGTGACAGTGAGGCTTTCTTTTGCTCCGCCAAAGAGTGCGACATGTTTGTCAGAGTATGGAAGGAGACGACGTGACTCTACGGGAACAGCTTTTCCATGATCGCGTCCGCGAGACCATAGTAAGCACACCTTGTTCTCCTAAGTCACTTATTTGTGTTAACCTTTAGCGGTAGCATTCTGTTGCATTCTATGCAGTAGCTGTTGGCATTAATAACAGGTAGATTAGCTGCGTAAAATCATTTTTTTTATTGACGGCTCCATAGGTTGTAGCATCTCTACGTCAGTGACACATGTCAGTATAGCTAAGACCATTTTATTTCTTAGTGATTTTATTTATTTATTTTACTACTTTGCAACTACAACTATATTTAACTTGATTTTTTTTTTACTTAGGTAGGATATAAAAGCAAGCGCTTTCCCCTTCAGTTTTCTGGTAATCTCTCGTGTTTTTGTATGCCTCAGTTCAGGGGGAAAATTGTTTAATCCGATTTTCCGGGGGAAAACGTGCAGAGGTCATATGAAGCAGCTAAAATTCCTTCCCAGTCTCAGAATTCACCCACAGGAATAAGACCAGGAGGCATTTTACTCTTTAACTTAGACACATATAGTTCTAAAAAGCAATGCTTCATGTAAATATCACTGTGAAAATCAATCTTCTGTGCAGACTCACTATTTGTAATTCATTAGTTTTTAGACATGTTTAAAGACATGAACAAGCCACATATTGTGCACAAGTCACAGTACACTGTAAAAGAAACCTCTATTCTTGGTAAATAAATATGCAATATATGTATTTGCACAAAATTGCAGAACAGACATTTGTATGGTGGGCAGTGTGGGGGATGCCTGTGGAATGTTTTTTGGATTTGTCTGGTTCTGTATGGTCAGACTCAGAAACTGACCATGACAAAGCTTGTGGGGATTGTAAAGTTTAATTGTCATGTTCTTTTTTTCTTTTGTTTTATTGTATGTTATGCGAAATGTGTGACAGGGTAGGCATGCCACTTAACCATAGGTATTTCCCATACTTTCCCCCTTATTCTCACCCTACGCCCACATTCTCTTGCTCTTTACTCTCTCTGGACCTGTCAGTTCAACACTTTCCAGGTCTCATGACATCTATAGTACCTCTAGGATCTTGTGAGGCTTTGTTGGGATTGTTATGGCCAAATGTGACTGATCTGCTGTGGGTATTCTCCAGGAATTGTGGTTAAAAACCTGGAGCTGTTGAGTAGTGATATAAATTCAGTCCCACATAACAGAAATCCACAAGCTGTCTTCTACAGTTAAAAGAAAGTTGCTGCAGTAAGACAAAAAAGCAGGAAATCATTGACTTAGCTTGAATCCGGTGAAAATGCAATATTGCAAAACACTGTCAGGGAAGACTGAACGTCTATATCTGCATTATTTTCTCTTCTATTGAGATATATATTTTCTGCCGTACTCTACCTCTTCTCTGCCTTCTAATTTATGTTTGTATTTGTGTATTTATGCATTTTGTCCCCAGTTTGTGCTGTAGCTATATTCAGGAAGCCATAAACAGAGGGGCAGTGATTTCAGATATATTCCAACCACAGGGGAAGCCTCATGGAGATTATTGTATTAGGCTATTGACTGCCCGCGTGAGCATGTGCCTGAGTGTATGTGTGCAAAAGCCCATAATCATTGAGTTGTATACACAAACATGCATGTACAAAAAAGCCTTTAAGCATGGTAGGACTGTGCTGTCATTATCCACTGTTGAGGTCATGACCAGTCACCCTGACCTAAATCTACATACATTGCCGTCTTTTAGGCTTAACTCTGTTTTAGTTTATTTTGGATGTTTTCAAGCAGCTGGATTACTTTTATTAACATCTATAATGTAGTTAAAAACCAGGATGAGGTCTTAAAAAGTAGTCCACAGACATTGCACATTCACTGCATGGCTGGGGTACACTAAGTTGTTTGCTGGCCTGTTGAGTGCGGCCATCATTAGTGCCTGTGGGCTGTCATTGCTATTGTTGGCAGGTCTGTGCATAATAGGCACCCCTGGTTCACACAGACTGACCACATCTCGGGTCAACCGGGCATCGGTCCAGGCCAGCCGTGCATCAGCTGTTGACTCTTCAGCAGCAAGCTTTTGTTGTGGGCACAGACATTAGTGGCTGCTGGGGGCATTAGTGGGCATTTGAACACTCTGAGCTGTATTGTGTGCGCCCCCCTCCCCACCCCCGCTAAACGTGTACGCCTTTTCTGTGGTTTTGTTCGACCCCTAATCCCCCTCAAGCCCAACGTGCAATACCCCTGATCCCCTACAGACACACATAGACACAAACACAAACACAGACACGCATGCACGCACGCACGCACGCACGCTTGCACGCTCGCATGCACGCACACACGCACACAAACACACACACACACCACTACCCCCAGTCTGATCCTTATCACCAGTTTAGACCAGGGATTTGCATGACTGGCTATGTATTTTACCCAGCTATGAAGATGTTTATGCAGCAGAGGATATACAATACAAGTCTGTAACTTTGTAATAAACTATAACTCTTTCACAGAGCGTTCTTTTGCTTAAGAAGTATGTAAAGATTTAGTTTAATTCAGATCATTTTGTCTTCCAATGCAGAACTGGGGCACACACATATTGTAATTGACATATTTTACCCTTACATGTTTGCTCCTCATTGCTGAGTGACAACAGAAATGTGTGGATACTGCCCTAGAATATTTGACTAAGTCTTCATTTATACCAGTGCAGCAAAGCATACAGAAGACCTGTATAGTACCTCATTAGGTACCAGGGCAGATTGATAGCAGGGCAGCAAGAGGGTGGTCTGCCAAACCAGGATTAGGCCATGGATAGATCAGATTAATGGTCTCAATTTCAGTTGACTCGTAGTTAGATGTTTGTGTATCTGCTGCTCTGGACCAAGGTCACGTATTCCTGTTTCAGCAGTAAACATCTCCTTATGTATGCCTACAGAGATGGCAGCAGGCTATGTTACACACTTACTCAAAGCACAATCCTCTGACACAGCAGTTTCCTCTTTACGGATCATGACATATCAAATGTCTGGGAGTTGTGAGACTGCTTGATTAATATTTTGGTATCTTTAAAACATATGGTTGAAGAGGAGCACATCCATCACCAATTGTACTTTAAGGGAAAGAAGCCCTGTTTTACCCAGTGTTGTAGTCTAGTGTGTGAAGGTGGGTATAACTGTAATTAATCTACCTGCCCTTCGCTTCACACACACAACCACCGGTGCACTTGCCTGTTGATGCGTATCTTTGCACATTTTGTGATGGATACACGCACACACAAGAACCTTTTAGCTGTTTTTTTCTGCTTATACTTCGGCATATCACGTAGACCACATCTCTGTTTCTTCCCTGTTGTTCTTCTTGATTTAGAGTGTCTCAGCAGATATCTGTGTAGTCCAGGTGGTTTCCTGGAGCCCTTGGAGAATAGGACCAAAAAAAGTGGGAGAAGAGTACATGGAACATTTGTTTTGTGGGCCTGTGTATGTGTGTCAAGGGTGTGGAGGTGTACTTTGAAAACACCCTCACAAGCTTGCCTTACCTGGTCTATTTTAAGCACTCTCAGGAGAAATGCGAATGTGATAGGCATCAGAATGTATGACTTTTAAGGGCAGGACTTTGTCCGAATATCCTGTTGTGAAAAGGGTAATGCTAACTTTTGTTTGTTTTTGATGCCATTTCATGACCACTCGTACAAACACCAACACGTGGGCAGGTCAGTTTGCGTCAGTGGTGGTGCGTTAGAGATGTCCTTTCTGGAGGTGAGGTGTCACTCTGTAAATTGAATCAACATTCTCTCAGCCGTTATTTTGTCAGCATGAGAAATAGCTATTTAGTGTGAGTGTGTGGTGTAAAACAACCTTTTTGTGTGACTCTCAAACTGATTGCTTGCAAGTTGGCAGCCCAGGCTGTCGGTGTCTGTATTTTATCCCTCACCCTTTCTGATGCCCTGATGTGTCATTTGATGACGCACATTCAATGTCACCAAGTACACGCACTTCCGTTGTCAGCTCAGCATTATGTACTGCATGTATTATAAACAGGAATACTGAAATCATAATCATGCTCTTCTAATTGGTGATCCTTGTTATGCAACACGTTCATCCCTGTAGCTATTCCATGTTCTGCTATGCAGGATTTTTAGCATTTCTAGCATTTCTAGCATTTTAAGCAGTGCTCACTTGGTTGTGTCACAGACTGCAAAAGGGTTAGTGAAAACAGGAACTGTGTGATGTTGGTTTGTTGGGGTCCATGTTGTTTTGAGTGTAATCTGTTTCCATGTAGTCACCCATCCTTTCCTGGCTTTTGCTTTTGGATATTGCGTAATCTGGTAATCCTGCCTGACCTCCTGCCACGGCTGTGTTCATCTCCTGTCCCTGGCCTCTCTCCATCTCTCTCTCCCAACTGGCTGTTCATCACTGTTTCTTTTTCCATTTGTTTTCACTTGCTCACACATACACATGCAGAGACTTGCATACGCATATTCATACATGCATGAAAACACACACACACACACACACACACAAATGCAGACACAAATGCACACATACATAAACGCACACATACACACATCATATGCGTACATGCACACATACATTACTGAAACTAGTTGAGTGCTTTCCATTATAAGCATGATGTATGTTCTGGGAATGCATCCAATTCTATGTGGGTTTTACTTGTACATACTGAAGTCCTGTTTACGATAGAATATCATTTTTTTGCATCACTCCAAAGTCTTCTGTATAAACATATGTGTTAAAAAAGGGCTAGATGGCATGGTACACATTTCTTGGTTGGTATGTTGTTTTTTTAATCCAGGTGTGCAAACCCTTTCTGAAGCATCCACCATGTAGTCACACTTTTCGAATTTCCATCTGAAATGAGATAAAAACTCTATCTAAGCACTCTCTCAGTATAAAGTAATCTGAACCAATTACCCTTTTAGAGTCCAGAGATTCAAGGAAAGGAACAGCTCTTAAGAAAGGTTCTCCTATTTAAGATTCAAGCTTGTATTCAATGTTTTTTTTCTCCCTCTGTTTTTCCCCATTAGATCTGTGTTCTCCTCTTCTCATGTCTATATATCCTCTGCTACCTCTTGGTGACCCACTACAGGCGAAATGCAGAGTTCGCTACAGGTAAGTCCTGCAGAATGAAACTTTTTAGAATGTTCAGTACTATGACATCATCTCCGATTAGCCATGTGACTAATTTTTCCCTTGTTCCTGCACACAAGGGCTTGCTTGCTCGACTTTAAGCCTCAAACAAAAGCCAGCAATCATCTAAACATGTTTCATATAAAATGGGTTACGATTTGAATTTTGTAAATCATGCGTAATTCTGTAATTCCTCTTACGTAAAAACTGGACTGTCACCCTTTCTGGGTGTATTCACTCAGTGCTTTTTTGATACTGGCACACTCCATAACAGAGCACAGCTGATGAGAAGGTCAGAACAAAGACTATTTGTTCCTGCACTCTCTCTGGGTGTTTGGGGGGGGTGGTGGGGTGAGGTGGGGGGGCAGAGGGCAGAATTTCTCTAGCGAGGTGAGAAGGTGTGGTCGGTCATGTCATGTTACATGGTTTATGCTAAAGTGAGCACAAAGCTGACCCTTTCTCCTCTGTGAGTATTGTACTTTTAAAGAACCTACTCCAGCTGCTCTTGGGCCTTGGCCACATGTAGTTAATTTAGGTGGTCGTTGGGGGAAGAGGGTGCGAAAAAGAAAGCCTTGGACTCACACCTGTTACACGTGTAGATTCTTGTAACTAAATGAGAAGCCAGTTCTGGCAAGGCCTGTCTGGATACCCTCCAAGATTTGCTTTGCTCCAAGTTACGCCCAGACAGTTATGCAACTCAGAACCCCGCCTCCACCCCAACTCAGCAACACACACACACACTCTATAGTCCCTGCCTCCCCCACCCTAATACCCCACGCCCCCCCTGCCGCCTCTTTCCAGTGCCTGAGCCCCATGTCTGTCAGAGACAAGTTGAAGGTGGTTTGGAATGTTCTAGTCAGATAATAATACCCATGGACAACAGGAAAAACAACTACCTGCCACCTATATCCAATAGATACATAAAAGCTGTCACTGTAGTCTCTGACATACACACACACACACACACACACACAAGCATGCAAGCGCGCGCACACACACACAAGCATGCAGGCACACAGACACACACTCAAACACACACACACACACACACACACACACACACACACACACACACAACTTGCACATGTACCCCAGCCCATATTCTTCATACTTTTTGTGACCACAGACTCACTAAACATACCACAGCTGCAGAGCTGCTTTCCTTTACGGGATGCCTTTGGAAAACAGGGGACAGTGTTTATGTGTAGAATGTGTTTGTGGAGTGTGTTTGTGTGTATATAGTGTATATATTGTGTGTGTGTTTTTGTGTGTGTGTGTGTTTGACAGGGGGTGGTAGTGGAGAGAGTGAATGACGTCAAATCTGATTTCTGTTTTTTTAAAGGGATGGAATGACCAGACGTTTTGTGCAGTTGTGCAACATGTTACGGCAAAAAAAGTGCTGCAATGTCCGAAAAAGTGCAACAATCATGCGTAATTCCTCCCATGCATGTCTAATCTTTGATTGCGATATTTCTTTTTTTGTGCAAGATGTCAAGGACTTTAATATAGTGTGCTAACCTTTTCTCCTTTTTATGTGTCCTTTTTTTTGGTCCAAATCCCTGTCTGGATGTGCCTGCCTTTATACTTTAAGAATTTAATCTTCCCTATAGGCTGTATAGCTAAAATATGTTCAGTCCTGTTTATTCACTTCAGACTTGGGTTTTATGATTAAGCTTTACAGTTTTTATGACGTTTTATTTATTAGGCACTCACATAATTCTCATGACACTTCATAAAACGCCAAGCTACCGTAAAAAGACAAGACGTGATGGATTTTTATTGAGCTGGCTCATGCAGTGTCTTTCCATGATCTAGTCTAATGAGAAGCACTGGAACCCTTTTTGCTGTAACGACCACATGTGGGGCATTGACTGCTGAAATACTAGATGGTGAAATCAATTCCGGTTTAGTATTTCAGGAAAATTTGTCCCTGGCAGTCTTATTACGAAATTGTCAAATCAATATTGAAACTAGTGTATGTGTATGGTGTGTGTGTTTGTAATTGTTTGTTTTGCCTCTTTGCAAATGCAAATATATACATTTTTATTCAGCAATTCCCTCAACTTGTGTGTCTAAATGCTCAATTTTTTTCAGTAGCTTTTTTTGTGTTTGTGAAAGGTTCTCTCTCTGGTAAGCCCTTGGGCACAGAGAGCAGCACAACCAGTTTTTGTCAATATAGACACATGTTTGAGTTTCTATTTGTAAAGGCTGAGTGCTTAAGCCTTCTCTCCATCTACTCACATGTTGTACACACATACATGTGTACACATGCATACACACACAAGCACAGTTATGCACAGACACTGACAAAAACCATTTGAGGTGAAAAACACCAGACACAAAATAACTTGATGGCATCATGATGTGTTATAATGATGTTATATGTGTGATACATTGACGTCTGTTTTTGAGACGGAAAAGCCAGGTCTTTTGGCCATATTACTTTTTCTATCTGTATTAAGAATGGGCTTCTCATTGCCATTCTTTCGTCTTTACTCACTAGGTTAAGCATTTTACAGGTTCTGTGGTTTTCTTTATTAAAATACTGAAAAATGAAAAATATGTGTGTATGTATTTATGTATTCATGTGTTATTTAGCTATCTTTGCTGCATCACGAGTGCATTCCCCGCCAACAGCAGCCATTGTCTGAGGTGTCTGATGGGTGAGATTGTTTTACACGTACAGCATGTTCTCATCATTGCCTCTTTTCTTTCTCCCCAGACAACGATGAGGACGCCAC